>MQRK01202286.1:10706-46346 GCA_001938485.1 Girardia tigrina
ATATATATATATATATATATATATATATATATATATATATATATATATATATACGTGATAATATAAGACGACGCGTTTCGAGATAAAAATCTCATCATCAGGTTAATATACACCATGTATAAAACTAACACATTATACGAGTTCCCCGACAAAATAGTGATAATATTTTTTAATTATTCAATTTTTGACTTTTGATATTATTTTGTAAACTATAAAATATTTTGGAAAATAAATATCTAAATAAACAAATAAATAATAAAATCAATATATTTTATATTGTTTCATGAATACAATAAACTTTTATTTAAAAAAAACAAAACAAAAATTGATTTACTGAATGTATTTTATCACAGAGTCAAATTGAAGACTACACTTAGACATTATATCAGTAGTACGATATCAGTAGTACATTATATCGTATGATGCTATATATTGACAACGAAGCTGCAAGATATCTGTTTAATTGAACATACTTGACCTTACTTGCTGTTTTGATTTGTTCTCCTGCATTGTATCTTGGAATTTTGTTCTCTGTGTACTCTTTTTCTCTGAGAAAATCTTATCTTGTAGACATCAGGGTAGATACCCTCAATAGACATTTAAAAAGCATGGTGCCAACCATTCACTGAATTGTTTGTTCGCAGTAGATTGACATGTACTCGATCTTGAACAATCGACAATGTTACCGGAAATCTCGGACTAACTCTGAGGTTTCGTCTTCAGTGACCAGTATAATTTTAATCCAAGGAGTCATACAAATTCTCAATAACATCATTCAGTTCTTCAAAGGTAGTATTAAGGTAGAACAAATGAAAGTCCTAAATTATCCTAAAAATTTCTAATTCTAAAATAAAAATATTTGTCGTAAATGAAAATAAAAAACTATTTTGTATGGAAAATTGGAGTTACTTAGGCTGTCCCAAAAATCCTCAGGTGGCCTTTATAAACACACTAATATTTTACCAAATTTAACCAAATTTGGACTGAATATTATTCAGACTGTCATAAATACTGTGTTAAAATTTCAAAGCATAAAATTTGAAACTTACCAAAAAAATAATATTATTAACCAACAAAAAAATTAGATGCAGCGAATTTAAAAATTTCTTTAAAAAAAATATTTTAAAAATTTCTTAAGCAACAACATATTCACCATGGTTGTCAATAACCAACTGACAATAGTTAAAATGTTTATCTAGTTGATTTTTTGATCTTTCTGTTGATAAAGAATTAAAAAAGAATTTACAAGCTTCTTCAATTTCTTCATGTGATTTGAAAACATGATTTTTAAAACTTTTCTTCATTTTTGAAAACAACAATCTGTCACACAGATTAAAATCTGGACTATAGGGCGATTGATGATTTTTTTCAATTTTTCTTATTTCAAGAAAAAAGAGTTGTTTCTTTGCTAGAATGAGGTCTTACATTATCATGCAACCACTTAAGTTCCTTTAGCTTGATGCTGTTAGATCTAAGTTTCCGCCATTTTTCACCGGTGTCGTGAACAAAGTTCACATACACCTTGGAATCAATCTTGGTACCATATGGCGGTGCTTTTACATTAAAACGTTTGTTGCAGGTAAAGGTTACGAAAACAAGAGATTTTTTATTTGTCATTGGCGATGGCTTTATCACTTTTAGTGGAACAGCATTAGAAGGAATCAAAACTTTGTGATCTTCTTTCTTTCCTCTACCTTGGAAAAAGACCCATGTCTCATCCTCCATCGCTATGTTGGAATATGCTTCAATACCCATCTGTGAAATTACATGACGTATAAGCTTTGCAGTGTTAATGCATTGTTGTTTATCAGCAGCAGAAAGTTCGTGAGGGACCCAAACAGAGCAAACTTTTTTGTAATGAAGTTTTTCACGCAAAATTTTGTGTACTGTATTTTTGCCTAAAGAAAGTTTATTTTCAATATAACACGAAGACGCATTTGGAGCTTCATCAATCACTTCTTTGACTGCTTTAATCTTTTCATCGTCTATTAATGACAGCCTGCCATTTCTTGATGAATCGTCGAAGGACGTCCGCTTTTCTTTTTTAAAATCAGTCAACCATTGTTGAATAGTTTTCAACGCTGGGTGATTTGCGTCTTCCCATGCCTGCTGAAGTTGCTGAAGAATTTCTGAAGCAGAGAATCTTCTTTTACTTTGAATTAGAACAAAAAAACGTTGGTAACATTTATTTGGTTCCATTGTTAAAAACCGCTTGATTTGAATTCGCTGCACTTTTAATATTTCAATACTTTAATAAAACAAAATTTGAATAAAACAAAACTTGACAGAGCCTCCGAGTTTACCGATCTGTCGCCTTCGCATCTGTTTGTTTCATCCATTTCATCGATTCCAGCGACTGGTGCTTTATATCGGTTGGGTTGCCATCTTTTCTGATCTTGATGTACATTCAGTGCTTCTTGTTTATAACAGTGGTACCATAAATGACCTGGAACGTTGCAATTTGAACATTTAAGGTATGGGCATTCTCTCCGAATATATCCTTTACATCGGCACCCATAACATACTTTGATATTTTCTGGACATTCCCGTTTCATGTGTCCGGGTTTCGTTCAATTAAAACATTCAAAATCTTTACCGTCATGTCCACTATATTGTCGATGAATCATTTTGTTATCGTTTCGTTTCTTTTTGTGAAGTCTGGTCGAGACATCCTTGTCTGTTGGAATCTTGGCTGATTGACATAATTCGATCTATCCTTTAATATATTAGCGAACGTTTTCTGTCGTTGTATTTGGGCAATTTCGTTAATATGGACTTCGGCCTTAATATTTTCCATTTTCTCGATTACAGCTTTGATGGATTCCGGTGCTTTTGCTTCTTCCATGTAGATTTGTGTCTTCACTTACACATCTTCAACACAATGGGTCAAAAAATATGTCATTAGCTCCTGTTTGTTCCATTTGTGCAACAGGATCTTGTCCACCATCTTCTCTATTCTGTTACAGTATACTGTTACTGAATCTGTTCATTTTCTGTAATTCAGCAGTCCATTGAGGTCTTGTATTAACGATGATGGACGTTTAAATGCCTTCAGCAATCTGTCGGAGAAATCTGAGATTTTGTAATCCACCGCTTCCTAAGTGGCAACCATATCTCTACTTATCAATGCCTTGACCATTGTCGCTTGGATGGTATTAAGAACACCAACATGGGTTTTCAAACTTCTATTTTCAATACAATCAGAATTGTCTTTTGGACAATTCTCAACAAAACTTTCGTATTTCGACATCGTTCTAAATTGATAATTTTTTGTTAATGTTTGTTAATAAACAATTATTCGAACAAATTTTTCATTATTTTCAGATTTTAGTTTTACAGTTCAAATTTGGTAATTTTAGTATTAATTTTATTTAAAAATATTTTATTTGAAGGAACATTTATTTAATTCAAAACTTAGTTAAAACTATTTATTTTATTTAAATTTTAATATGAAAATTTGAAATGATTTAATATTTTTAATGTTTTTAAATATCTTATGCTGTACTTTAAAATGTAAATTATATTCGTTAAATTAAATTATAATCTATCGTGAACATCCAAAATATCAATTTTCCATCTGGATGGGAGAAACACATTTCCAAATACTAAACTCAACATACAAAATTCAACAAACCAATTCCAACATACCAAATTTAAAATATTCCTAACAGATGGCTTCATTGATTTGGGCGACTTCAAAAAATCTTCGACATTCGGATATAAAATCTTCAATATCCTGCGATCCATCGTAACTTTTTGGAGCCAGATTGCCTATAACACTGGCCATGGTCGCCATGTAAGAATTTTCCATCAATAATTAAAAAGTCAAAATAAATTGCAAAATTTATTCTTATTTAAAAAAGTGCGCGTTTTTGTTTATTTAAACAAAAATCATCAAGAGACTTAATTCAGAATATTTTGGATCCATTATTATAATATTGTGAATGTTATCTTAGTATAGTAAAAATAATATAGAGATAAATATAGTTATTTATCCTTACAAATAATATTTTTACGTTTCTTGTAAAATTTTGTTATCTGGAAAATTCTAATTAATGTTGTTTAAATAATCGAAAATAAAAGTTGTCAGTTTTAAATTAAATATATGCTAGATTCTTTTGTTATGAGTGATTTGAGTGGAATGGAATTATTTTTATCATAAGTTTTCAAGTCAAATGTAAAATCAGCGCCAATATTAAAAGGAAATGATATATCTGGAAATCGATATTATGAAATTCCGGCCCACATGGTTGGTAAAAATAGCAAACCGAAAAGATATATTGGAGAACCAGAAAATTTCACTGCATTTAAAATAAAAATTGTGTTGTCGGCTGGCACTTGTTTTCGCCAAACAATTGTGTCGCACGAGGATTTGCACGCTGTCGAATTTGTCGACAAAGAATTAACAATTGAATTTATCGAATCGGTTTTCGAAGACACAAACACTTCATCGAAAGACATCACGAAATATTTCTCCGAATCGAGTTTCAATTTGTATTTATTTGAATTGATTGACGAGAATCGTTCGGATGAAATCGAATTAATTGAATCGAAACTCAAAATTCTCAACTCGTTATCAAATCAACCCGCTAATTTCAATAATCTAATTGGATGCGCCAAACGAATAGCGGTTTATGTGCATTTCTTTTAACCTGATTTTGAGTATCTAACGTGCAGCCTGGTATTTATTCAGAATTCTAAGCGAATCAAACAGTTCTATTCAGATTTGTTTCAAAAGATATCGGTAGACACTACGGATTATCACAATAACGATGAGAATGATCAGTCGATGGATTGCCCGTATGTCGGTGGTGGCGGTGGAAATAACGGTGTGAGATTCATGACGGGAAACATTATTCGGTCTCTCTATTACCAGCACAAAAAGGTCACGACATGCAACAACAGAAGTTATCAAAAGTTGCTATGCGATTTTCGGTTACCATATCAACCAACAGCTATAAAAATTGACTTAAAAGACTGCTTATGTACAGTAACAAAGGTTAATTACTGTCAAAATTAAGAAAATTTGCAAGTAACTATTTGTGGCTATGTGATTTTCGGTTACAATAGTAACCGGTAGTCAAGTCAGTAAGGTACCTCATGTACCTCAGGCGGAATCTTATTTAATGGTAAAAGGGTGTTTTGTTATTTTGAAATCATTTATAATGTGCTAGTTCAATATATGATATGATTTGACCTAATAATGGGGTGATTTTGTTAAAGTTTTTCAGAAATGAGCATAGGCACTGAAATAACTTCTTTATTTATCTGCTAAAAATGTGCCATTTATTTTTAACTATGAATGTCACATTTAGAAAGATAGATTCGCAATTCGGTTTCTACTAGCAGCAACGTTAGCATCAATTTTTGAGAAGTCTATTAAAGATTAATCGATACATATTCTGAGTGCAGACATGTGCAGTACAGAGATATATAAATGACATCTTTGTGGTTTTCAAAAAACAATCTCTGAAAGAACCATTTGTAAATTCTTGAATGGTAGTCAACCTAATATTAAATTCATTAAAAAATCGTAAGTAAATAAGAAACTTCAATTCTTGTCACTAGGAGATATCGAACTAAATAGTGTAGAGACGATAGATACATGTTTCTACACAATACCACAGAGCTTTTGTGAGGATAAATATAAATATGGTATGATAAAGAACTTAATTCATAAAGTTTGGAATTGATATTCCGATTTTGAAATCTGGATCATGGTTTAAATATTCTTTTATTTATATGTACACAAGCACACAGATAGATCACAACGTTAAGGTGTTATATTTTATCATTTATTGATTTTCTACAATTTTGATCGACTATTTAATTTTTATCAGCAAATAATTGTTGATTATTAATTATTGATTAAAATAACAAAGGAAGTTGCTTTTTTTGTGTTTATAAAGTCTACAAAATTATTATTATAGTAATTATGAAATCTAGAAAATAACAAGATCATTTAAAATTTAGGTCAAAGTTATTGAAGGTAATTGGAATCCTAAAGTATCTATTGGGGCATTAAAGTTTGCGACATATAGAGATGCCAGTATGTGGTTGGAAAGTGATAATGCATTTAGACAACAAGATTTCCTAACTCACGTAGACATATGGATAGTACCCATCAACCGAGAAGACATGAGCCATAAAGGTACCAAGAATACTTTATTAAAGATTAACTTAAAGAGCTCATAATTTCAATCTATTGTCAAACGTAAAGTGTTCCAGTCATCATACAGATGTCATAAAATGTATTTAAAAGTATAAAATTTTACAAATTAAATTATTATTGTATTTTTATTTATGGTTTTTGTGTATAAAATTTTCTTCATTATTGAAAAGAAATTGTTAACTCAATTTAGTCGACCCTCGACACTCTAACTCATAGTTTCTTGTTTGTGAAACGGTCGACCCTGAGGGCTCTCTGGCTGTTCAAATTAAAAAAAGACAATTTTAAACCAATTTAAAATCACAAATTTTAAAGCAATCTTTCTTTTTAATCTTTTACTGTTTTAGTTCTGCATGAAAATCGTTCTCTTCGTCGGTGATGTAATCAGTTGGTGTATAGAGGGATCTTTATATTATTATAAGCCAACTTAAAAGGTAAAAGGTATAAGTTATAAGCTATAACCAGTGAGAGTTATATGTATCTTGAAATCCGAGAAGCAAAAATCAAATGATTCTTCATTCTTTAACTTCACGTTCTAACAATAATTTAACTGTATTATTAATACACTTCTTTCTCATTTCTAGCATGCAATGTGTTCCTACAATTTTGAGGGTGTTTCTATTAATATTCACAGCATAAATAATCCAAGAGATGGTGGTAGAGATTGGCTTAAAGGAAACTAGACATTCAGAGAGGAAACCTTCTTTCTCTAACTCCCCAATTTATGGGCCGATCTCAAAGAAAGATATGAAATCGTCCTTCTTATTATTAAAAGAGCTCAATAGTGTTGTGAAAGGGAAAGAGTAAGGGCCAAATTTCCTGGTAGGCCGAGATAGAATTTGGGTATATTCATGACTCCAGACATATGCTTTTTGGAGAATATGTGAAGTATACTCCCAGTTCTTCTTTTATAAACGATCTTGATAAGCAAATCATGTCAGAAATTATTTACAAGGAGTATTTGAAAAAACGAAAAAGAGTGAATATTGAAGATGAATTGGAGAAATGAAAAATCAGTCAAGGTTGCCTTCAGTGGCTCTCCATCACTACCGGTCATGATGAGGATTTTTTATCTGTCTGAGTCAGGCGATTAATTGACGATGAGGAAGCTCCTCGTATTTTATAAATTAATAAATAATAAATCCTTTTTCATATTCTATTCTCTACAGAAAAATGATAAAAAATCGTAATAATGAAAATCTAACTCAAATTATGCATGATGACAAATAAAAAAATATTTAAAATGAGGAAAACTAAATATTTCTTTCTTTTATTCACCAACAAAAGGGAAGAAACGTATATGTAGTGCCCTACTCTAGTTCTGCCTTTTCCTTTCTTTTGTGTGTTTCTTTTGTCAGTGTCTTTCATCAATGTGTACTTTTATTTTATAATATTTTTTTATTAATCTATGTAAAAGATTGAGTCATAAAAAAAGAAGAAAAAAAAAGAAAAAATTATTGTTGATAAAAAAAAGGAAAAGAACAGAGGACAGAAGAAACATAATAATTAATTATTTATTTATATAATTAATTGCCAAGAATAATATATATAATTAAAAAATCAATAACAAATATTGATCCAAAAATTAAAAATATTAATTGGTTACCAAAACAAAAGATACAATCCAAGAAAATTATATATTACGACCTTGCTGAACAATTACTATCCAAACCAAAATTTTCAGTTCATTATTTCCAGGAGAATCAGAAAACTATACAATTCAGGAAAATCATATTTTTGCGACGTTGCGAAACAACTTGAAAGAAAATCTATCAGAAACTGAAGAATACCTGACGAAAGAATACCTTTGTCTTTCTATTGTTAACATGATTCAGTATTCAAGAATTATTCGAGTAAGAATTTTCAATCATATTAAAAAATGAATTTTTATTTTCAAGAAAAATGTGTTAACGATGTTCCTAATATTTGGGGTGTGTGAGGAATATTTGGTGTGTTGATGTTTTTGTGTAGTGTTTGAATGTCGTGTGTTGATTTGGGATTGTGCCTCTCCTAATCAGATGGATGATTAATATTTCATTTGAACCAAAGTAACGTTGTATATAGACTTTTTTATTTGACCTTTTCTTCCTTTTACTGTGATCGACTCAAATACTTTTTTTGGAATCCTTCTGTTAGTTGAATAATTATTTTTGTTCATTGTTTTAGTCTTTTTATTTATCGTCCTCATATAATTGTAAAGGCAATTTTAAATTCTCAGTCATTGAATATCAAGTTGCCTTTACAGTATATATAGACATTAACTGTCTTCATAACTTTTGGACAAAATTTGTACCTAAGATTTATTATATGTGATAATGAAATGAGTGCTATTAATGCCTTAGGTCAAACATTTTCTTTTGCAAAAATACGTGGTTGTTTTTTTTTCATTTCACGCAATGTTTGTGGAGATGTATTCAAAATTATCCACAAACATTACATGAATATAAGATGAATCTAATGTTTTTATTACATATACGGATGTTGGCATTAATTGCCTTTGTACCTGAAAATCATGTCATTATGGCATTTGAAACATTATGGGGATCGGAATATTACTTTGAAAATGAAGTTTTATTAAATCTGATAATATTTTATTTTGAATATATTTGGATTGGTCGACCTTAAATGAAGAATTGGCGTAAAAGTTTACTATTTCCTCATATTTTATGGAATTGTTATAAATCAGTAATGTAAGGACTTCCAAGAACTAACAATTCGGTTGAAGGTTGGTATCGAGCATTTAACGAGCTTTTGATTTCAAATCATTCAAATATTTGGTGTTTCATTGATGTACTGAAGCATGAACAAAGTCTTAATGAATTAAAGATTAACCAGTATTTTGGTGGACAACAGCCACCTTTAGGAAGGAAAAAATATAGGGGATAATTCACAAGGACTATACAGTATAGTAACTAGTTACAATAATGCATTAATTTTAAATTATTTGAATGGTGGGGCAAGTAATTTTTATTTGAACGTTTAATAATAAAAATTTGTATCATTAAATGTTTTTTGGTAAATGAAAATGGATTTATAAAATATGCTTTTGTGTTGAATATTGAATGCAAACAGTTTTTATTTATTATTATTTGTTTTGTAGCTATATTTTTATTTTTCATAGATTACTATTAATTTATTTTAAGTAAAAATACTAATTTATATTAAGTTTTTTAAACATTTTATACCCACGATATTTTTGATCGCGATATTTTTGTTGGAGATATTTTGACGTGAAATCAATTACAAAAATGTTGATTGTGTAATCGATGCATGAAATCACGTTCATCAAAAATTCTGAATAAGCAGGTTGAGGCTGCCGATTGAACATTAATTTCAGGCAACGTGACCTAATTAACGATTCTTCACATGACTTTCTCTCCCAATAACTATCAAAATGCTTACTTAAGTATTTTGAAGATGACGGTTGATCTGTCGAAATATATTATTATAAAATTCTTTATAAAATTGTTTGTTTTTCTCTTTATCTATTTTTAAATACTTTTTTAATGTTTTTTTTATTTTTAAAAATTAAAATAAATTTTTAAAATTTATACCGAATAAATTTAATAAACCTTCATTAAAACGGTAATGAAAATATAATTCAGTTGATCTACTCCAATAATGCAACAAATATCTACTTTGAATATTGTCCCTATGAGGGGTTATTTTAAGTTTCGCTAAAATAGTTTATTATTTTTTTAATTTGAAAATTTAAAAGAAATAAATTAAAAAATTAAAATGTAGAGTAAAAATATGATAAAATAAATACTTATTTAAAATATGTTTACATTAATAACAATTAATATATTTTAATAAAAGTTAAGGAATAAGTTTAAATAAATTTTAAAATAAATAATTAACGGATTAATATTTTAAGAAATAATTTTTTTAATAAAAGGTTTTATTGTAAATTTAAATTAATTAGTTTTTATGATAAAGTTTCGTAAGAATGTAAAATTATTTTACATTTTAAATTCTGTAAAATGTTTTGTAAAAAAATGTAAAATTATTTTAAGGTTTAATTTTCGTAAATTTTCAAAATTTAATCGAAAGAATTTAATGAATTAATTTTGGGCAAAATAATTGAATTAACAAGAAATTTGTTTAAATATTTGAATTGTTGATATTAATAAAATTTTTGGTGTTAAATTATGACTTCGGAATGTGATAATAATGAAAGTGGCATAAACGCTACTTACAGTCCCTAATATTTTGTTGGGTGACTGTGAACCCCTTTCTAAGAGCAGCTTTAATCATTTAAATTGTTCTAAACTTATGTTTAAAAAAATTATATTTAAAGTTTTAATTATATTTTTATTATGATTATATTCTTCGCATCAATTTAAATTTTATTAAATTATCAGGTTATCCAATACTTCAAATGGTCAGTCAGAAAGTTTGTTATCCTGATATATTTTTCCATAAGTATTTGCCAGCAGAAGAGGCTGCCGTCACAAGTCATGAAGGGGTACCATTTGTTGTAAACTATCCTACTCCTTACGCATGGAGAGGCAAAAAACCGCCGGGTCATATCGTTATAAACCAGTTTCCGTCATGCGAAGCATTCGAGAATTATTTATCAGTTGGTAGGGATTTGATTTATGTGATCTCGTTTTACAATAAATTATAAGGAAATAAGAGATTAATTAATTTGAAAGAGTTATTTTATTATATTATTTTATTATTATATTAATGAAATTTATAATATAATTTTAAAGAAATAATTTATTTTTTTGTGGAAGAAATTGTTGTCTGGGAAATTATTTTTTTTAAATTTTAAAACAAGATTAAAAAATTTTTTTCTTAAAATAATAATATTTTTTAAGTAAAAAAGTATAACTATGTCTAAAACAAAAAAATTAAAAGTAAAATTTTTTCATTATAGAACTTATGTACATTAAAATTTGTACTTAAAGACGTCTCTGAAGTTTAAAAATTCAAAAATATTAATTTAATAATATATTATCAAAATAAAGCTATAAAAATAGTTTTAAAACAATTATTTAGACGTATTAAAATTAACTGAAATTATTAGATTATTGTCTTTTTTTAGTGTTTATATGTGAAAGGAATGATTGTGTAATCACTTACGTAAAATTAATTTCAAATGAGTTTAAAAACACATTTTAAGAGTTGGTAAAAGGGATATTGCTAACTAAAAAAATTGTATAACCGCACCATAAATGGTTTCTTATTTATATGCAAGCATTTTAAAAATTATTTGGAGATAGTGACATATGAAGACATATTAATTTGTGAAGAAATTTGGATTAATAAAACATAATTTAACAACAATCGCAGTTCAATGGACTTTAAAAGTTATTAAAAAATGTAACCGATAAATGTTCTATTTTAATTCTTTTGATTTTATGAAAAATATCATTTCTTGACTAAATTATATCATATATGATTCGGTTAGGTAGGATTCTAATTAGGTTGAAATAAGTTAGGTTACAAATATCATTTTAAAATAATTGTTTTATAAACAAGATAATTTAAATTTTGTCTTTCTATTGTTAACATGATTCAGTATTCAAGAATTATTCGAGTAAGAATTTTCAATCATATTAAAAAATGAATTTTTATTTTCAAGAAAAATGTGTTAACGATGTTCCTAATATTTGGGGTGTGTGAGGAATATTTGGTGTGTTGATGTTTTTGTGTAGTGTTTGAATGTCGTGTGTTGATTTGGGATTGTGCCTCTCCTAATCAGATGGATGATTAATATTTTAATTCTTATAGTCTGAAACTAATTTATTCAAATTCTTATTTTTTTTATTATTGTAAATTTTAAATAATTTTATTGATTTTATTTTTGTTAATTTTTAAATAATCAAAATCAAATTAATGTTTAAAAATGGTTATAAAAAGTAATTTTATTTTATCCAAAAAAATTTAAATTAAATATTTTAAATAAAATAATTTTCTTCAAGTTAGTTCAGATTGGGATGAGAAGTATTAAACATTGAGTGATGGATTTAAGTGAGAGCAATACTAATGATTGTCATAGAGATGATCAAAATTGTGAATGTAATAAATGTTCTATCAAATGTGTGAGTTCTCTTAACATGTAGTTCAATAAGTACTCAACCTAAAGTAAAAAAAGTTAATAGCAAATTTTAGTTTTTTTGTGTGATTAAATAAATTATTATAGGCTTTTATTTCAGTAATTGTTTTATCTTGTAAAATGCATTAAACTTTTTATTTCGACATTTAAAGATTTCGTCAGTGCGATGATTTCAGACATCGAATATTGAAGAGTTATCAAGTTCTTTGTGTTTCAGAAGAAAACATGCAGGGAAATCTACGATCGTTTACCATCAACTTACTTACATAAATCTGAATCTCTGACAACTGGTAACTATTTGATCAGAAAGTTTAAAGGTGATCAGACTTTCGTTTTTGATGAACAAGAAATTTTCGACACAGTTGATGAAACGTTGATGACGATAATTCAAGATAAGAGTTAAATTACCATGAAATGTCTGCAGACGAAGCTCAAAATCAGTGTTGGTACAGCCAACGCTAAATTGAAATTTATGGGTATCAGAAAACTATGCTCCTGATCTGTACCCAATTTCCTGACTGGTGAAACTTCGAATGACTCCCAAACTACTTGAAGTGCAGTCAGAACCACTTGAACCTGTGGGATAAGCATAGTGAGATTTCCTGGTAAATTTAATTACGGAGGATGAAAACCCCACTCAATATGTATTTGTCGGAAACAAGGCGTGAGTCAGCAAAGTGAAAACTTTCTGGAGAGAAACCATCTTTGACGATGCGAACAAAGGCAAGTCATGGACGAGCGATGATACTTTCCATTTTCTGGGATTATAAAGTTATTCTCATGGATATCATGGATAAAGGCATTATCATTAACGCTTTTTATTACAGCCGACTCGTTGCAACTGCCAGAAAGAATAGACGGCAGCAGAACACGCCACTATGGTTTCTCCACAAGAATGCTCAAGTGAAGACAGTGGGCATTTTCGGGCCATGTTTGGAGGTGCTGGACCAGTGCTTGTGGTGCATCCAGAATTTGCACGGAGTGATTTTTACCTATTCAGGCAACTATAGAAGCATCAGAAAAGTTTCCAGCTTGGATCAAAAGATGATTTGAAGGCTACCGGGGAAGATGTCTTCGTCGCATGCTCCCCAAAACTTTTGCAGAAAGGCGATTTCGGAGTTGATTATTCGTTGGTAGATGTGTGGAGAGCGAAATGGACATTATATGAAAAATGATCTTTACATACATCAAGCTTGTTGTTTAATAAAAATGGCCCTTTCTGGAATCTTTTTTTTGTTAGGTCGAATACTTATTGAACTCACCATGTAAGTTTCATAATGACTACGTAGAAATCATTGAGCTTACAAAATCAAAAAAATAACATTTATTATGCAAATATCTCTTTTAGGAAATTTATTTTATTAATTTTCTTTTTCATTTTTTTTATTTCTTTATTTTATTTTATTTTTTCACCCAATTGACTGCTTGTTTTTATCTTCCTTTTTAATAATATTATTTTTTCTTCGTATTATAAATATAATTGTTAAAGTATTTATTTACCCAGTGGAATTTAAAATAGTTTTGCTATAATTTTGATAAAGATTATATTAAACACACAAAAAGTATTATTTTATTAGGGTAAATGTAAAAGAGTTGGAAATTTATAATTTAGGATCTTCTTTTAACTCTCATTTTATAAATAATTGAATTGTATGAATTGTTTTTGCAAACAGTACATTATTTATATATTATTATTCAGACCTTTACAAAGCATTGGCAGAATATAGAAAGCAAACCGGTGAAGGATTTATGATCGTCGCTAAATTAAATATCGACCTATAATTTTATTTTTACTTTATAATACTTTACTTAACTTTATTTAGTGCTATCCTTTTTTCCTTTTAAAAAAATACTATACTTTATTTCATGATGAATTGTATTTTTCTTTGAAATTTATATTTTCAACTTAAATACTTTTTTATATTTTCAAAACAATTTTTATGTTACAATTATTCTGTCAATTCAAAGAATAAAAGAATTTTATTTTAATATTTTTTTTATTATGTCGGTAAAAAAATGAAATTTTATTACATGTGATGTTAACAACAGTAAAATATGCTCGGAATTGTTGAGCTGAGATTTATGTATAAATATTCAAAATATTTAGCATCACTGCATATGAAAACCAAAAATAAGAGCATTGGAAAATCAATAAACATTGTTCAAAAATCCTGGAAGTAATTCTAATCCTTCTGATGAGGTTGCTTCCATCAAACAGAGTTTTTATGATGTTCTTTCTCAAAAATTAGTTATTTCCCTCTGATTTTACAGTTAGAACAACTTTTGAGATTTCAAGAGTTTAACGAACCAAGATTATGATTCTCTCTCCCAATATCAACCATCAACTAATTCCCTAGTATTATGATAAGAATGTCTGAGACTTCGGGAACAGTGGAAATTATGGATCATGCCAAATATTCTAGTTTTCTTCTTAAGTATACTGAACTTTTCTCTACGAGGAATTCAAGCCTCAGTATATATATATATATATATATATATATATATATATATATATCATAGTTTACTTACAATTGCAAATAGTAGATCTTTGAGCGTGACGTGCAGACAATTTTTAGTCTAATATTATAAATTATTTTCTTAACACAAATTCCACTTTACAATTAATTTCAATAAAACATTATGATTTTTTATTTTAAAAACTTAAACATATTGTTCCGGATTAAATAATCAAAAGTTTTATTAAAAAAATATTATTTATAAAAATATTATTTATAAAATATTGTTTAATTATTATTTCTGAAAAATTAATTTTTGTAAAAATAGTTCTTTTGATTTGAACTTAAATTATACATATTCATTTTAATTAGACTTTCAATTTTTTTATTTGATTTTCTAATTTAAGTTTAAATTTACTTTAACTTAACTATAAATATGATGTTTGATTTAAAAATTTCAAAACTTTAAAGTTGATCGAAAGCCCTTACACCATTGAACACTGTTATAAATTGCTAAATAAAAATGTATTTCAGCTACGTCTAACTACTCATACAGTATGAGTCATACTGATATTGTTCCGGATTAAATAATCAAAAATTTTATTAAAAAAATATTATTATTAAAGAAAATTTTTATATTGATATTTCTAGTGACAATTTGTGTAAAAAAGTTTTTAGTAGAGATCTAGAAAATTCTGATGTTTTTGTTTATCTAACCGTTGCTTTGAGCAGAACGATGATGTACGCATTTATTTACGTTCAAGAGCTGCTTTAGCTTTTGTCCATCTGACGGCATTCCAGAAGCATTTGATTCATAAGCAGAGGCTAAATCAGATTGAGAACTGTTGGATGAATTTTTAACATTCTTCAAACAAGCTTATGTTCGAGAAAGAAGGCTTCGAGATAGAGCTCATGGACCAGCTCTTGATCCCATTCACGTCGGAAACAAGCATACGGCAAGTTTTGATTGTATAACTCGTACGAATAATTCGGTCTAAGCGTGGCATTTCGGTTTGCAGACCATTTTTCTTTGCTACCATTCAAGAGGTGTTATGACTAAACAGAAAGCAGCATTTTGACAGACTAATGCAGTTGTTATGCATACATAAACTGTATTGCCAGATTAATGAACTAGTGCAGCGTGCAATTTAATTATAGGGAAGAATAAAAATATTAACGTTTCAGAATTCAATTGCTCAAGTTTCTTTCTCCGAAATTCTTGTCCTCCTTTTTTTACTCTACTGAACTTCACTTTCTTTGATAAAGATAAATGACGTTTCCATTAAATTCTAAGATGTATGCGAGTAACTATTTTGTAAGCGCTGATCTGTATTTTGCCTTAAATTGCTTTGTGTTTAAATGTGATCTTACACCTAATAGAAAAAAAGAATAAAGAAAAAAATAAATTAAAAAAAACAAAAAGGTAAATCTTCCAAATTGGGGATAAAAGAACGCTAAATAAACGAATGGGGATGAACGAACGTGGGTCGAATGTGTTTGGAATGAACGAACGAGGGATGAAAGAACGGTATATCTTAAAATGTATTATCAAAAATTCGATTTCGATTTTACTTGGAGAAATGATTCGGGTTCATTGATCGAATCTGATAATGCTTACCAAAACAAATTTAATGAAGTGGTTGGGATCTCAATGAATCTGACTTTTATTTCGAGTTCGGAATTGATTATTTTATTGATAATAAAAAAGCACCAATTTGATTGTTAATTTTCAAAATGATCGATTTTATCAAATACAACACATGAAACATGCGATTGATTTAAAATTACTCAACCGAACTCATGTCGAGGAGGTCAAAAATAAAGTAAGCACGATTTCATTCAAGCAGCTTTTTCAATTCAATTCACCAGTAGATGATAAAGAGGAGAGAGTTGGAGTCTCACAAAATGGCTTTTATTTTCTTTTCCAATAAAGAACTGGTTTCACGTTGCCATTTCACTCTGCTAAATCATATTTACACTACACTTCTAAAATTAATCCTTGTACATCATTAAAAAAAACAAATGATAAAATGTCCCAAAATGAACATGCCTGTCACGAAAATGAAAAAACGTTATAACATATTTTATTAAATTCTACTTTTTAATTACTAATCAAAAAAACAGCTTTTTTCTTTGTTAATTCTAGATCGCTAAAATAACATCGACTATACCCATAATCTTTTGAACTTATCGACTTCGGACTAATAGACAAAACTGTGTACATAACAATTTTTCTGATGTATCGTCTTCAATTTTCATGTCTTTGGTTAACTGAGGTTTATGAAGAGAGTATTCTACACTCTGAAAAAGATGTTTCATAGTCGATTTGCAGTTGTGGTATTATCAATTTACGTTTCTAGGAATATCCAACAATGTTGAACATACAAAAATAACAGCCAGACAAATGATTGGAATCTGATTTTTTACTGTTTAGCCCTTTGGTAAGCCAAAAATAGCAGAAAATACAGTAAACATAAGGAGCCCAAGTTTTGTTCTGGTTAGAAACTTTAACCACAAAGGAAAAGGCATGTGCCTGTTTTATCTTTCAAGAAAATCTTTCGCTGATAATAATATGACGCTTTTTTCTCCGATAGAAGGTACATAGAGAAATTCTTTTCCCGGTGTTATCAATCCTTACTGTGATAAATATTTTAAATTTTATGTGATTCATGAATAAGGACTCTGTTAACCTAGATGTTTAAATGATAAATTAGATCATATTATTTATATTTAAAATTTTAAATGTACAAATGCAATTTAATGATTTTTGAAAGTTTTTTTTAATTTAAATGAAAAGAATTAAATATCCCAATAACCTTTTAATATTTAAATACATATTAATAACTTGTTGAAATAAATTGTAAACGATTATCAATTTATCAATTGAAAACGATGAACCACAGTGAAAACCGTTTAAAAATTATTAAAACAATTCTCTTTCTCCTATTAATAAATTTTATCGTATTATTCTTGTTGTTTTTAACGAAAATTAAAAAAAACTTTAACAATAAAATTTGAATAAAAATAAATCAATTAAAAATGAAAAATAAATGATGGAACTTCAAACGCAAATAAAATATTTTTATTTTAATTTACTATCAATATCAATTAAAAAAAATATTTTCCAAATATTTACCAAAGAAAAAAGAAAAGAAACCGATAATAAAACGATAAGAAATATATTTGATTATATCATCATAAATTTGAAATGGAAAATCACAATAAAAAAACAATTATCGATATATTAAAATTGTTAATCAATAATATCACATAATTAATAATAAAAAAAATAAAGTCTCATTTTGTTTTAATAAATCAATAACGACCTTCATCGATATTTTTAGTAACCTCGCTAAGGCTATTTAAGATGATTCATAGTTTCAACATTACATTTGTCATTGCTATTTCTTTTTGATTGTTTTTCTATTCACATCAATTTGGAAAATGCTCTCCTCGAAGCATAAACCGAACTCGTTGAATTTCAAAGATTACAACGGGCAATCGGCAACACAATTCACTCCGAGCACACCGACCGTCATCAACTTGCTCCAAGACTTGACACCGACTAATTACGGCTACCACTTCGATATCTCAGAAAATGACGATGTTCTTCGGTGAGTTTATCATTTGCCACGTCGTAATATCTATCAATTACTCGTTAATATTGCAGACAGTTCACGATTCACTACAAGTCGTTCGAAGACTCGGACCGAGCGAAAGTCGTCAACGAATCGCATTTGAATTATCTCTACTTGAACAATGGCGGTAATTTCACCCACGATTTACTGACGAGTGACGATTCGCCGAACGGATTGATGCAGCTCGAGGCAACAGAGATCGGTCTCCGGCCGTACGATCAGCGCGTCAATCGATCATCGTCACCGCCGCCTGCATCGATCTGTTACTCGGACGGAGTCTCGTGTCACTCGAGCAACACGGGCGAGTCCCACTCCAGTTCCGGTCGTCCTTCGACCGCGTCCGCGCCCTCAAACCACGATCACGTGCAAACCGCCAAGAAACGCGAGAGGAATCGATTGGCGGCCGAGAAATGCCGCTTGAAGAAACAAGGGAAAATCGCCGAACTCGAAAACGAGAAACGGAAACGAATCCACGAGAATCAGATTCTGCTGGATAAAGTGCAAAAACGTAAAGAAACACTCAAAAAGTTGAGAATTTTCTATGGGAAGTTGAAATCGGGAGAATTCAAACCGCAACCGTATTTTATGAATTGATTTTCTTTTGTTCTTAAATCGAGTTTTACTTTTATTTCTAGATGCATTTGTAAATAGAATTATTGTACGCTTTTATCTCTCTCTCTCTCTCTCTTCGTTCTCTCTTTATTGATTTTATTTTCCTATGTTTATAAATAATAATCAATAAATGTGTAAATATTATTTTTTGTCATTTTTCTCTCTCTGTCTTCGATGTCGCTTTTGTGGAACCTCATTAATTCGTTTGGATGGCGAATGAATAATTTTTTTTTAAAAGAAACAATCGTATTTTTGTGTGAGAATGATAAAAAATGGATTTACTTTTGTGAAATGTGTACAAATTTTTAGAAAATGAAATTGTAGAAAGATAATTTTTTTTGTGGTAAAAAAAAAGATTAATGAAATAATTTTTGATTTTATTTTTCTAACGCGAGTTGTGTTGATACTGGAAATATTTATTGTGTAAATAAATTATTTTTGCTATTGATTTTGTTTTGTTTTTGACAAGGAACGAGACCTATCTTTTAATTATTTAACAAAAATAATATATTATTTTGGAAATGTGTTTCTCCCACTAAGATGGAAAATTGATATTTTGGATGTTCACGATAAATAATTATTCGAGTATAATTTGCATTTAAAAGTACAGCATAAGATATTTAAAAACATTAAAAATATTAAATCGTTTCAAATTTTCATATTAAAAATTTAAATAAAGTAAATAACTTTTAACTAAGTTTTAAATTAAATAAATGTTCTTTCTTTCCATAAAATAATTTTTAAATAAAATTAATATGTAAATAAAAATTAATACTAAAACTACAAAATTGAATTTTAAAAATAAAATCAGAAAATAATGAAAAAATTGTTCGATTAATTGTTTGTTAAAAAACATTAAAATTCATCAATTTAGAACGATGTCGAATTACGAAAGCTTTGCTGAGAGTTGTCCAAAAGACAATTCTAATTGTTTTGAAAATAAAAGTTCAAAAAGCCATGTTGGTGTTCTTAATAATTTTAATGTTATAAAGTGCAACCATTTTTTATCTATTTATAATTTGATTTAAGCGAGGTGTTGAAAATATCAATTAGTACCGTTAATTAATACATCTATCAATGTACTTTTCGAACGGCAGTTTATTCCACCTTCATCATGCAAAGGTCGAATAAAAAAATCATCTTTTCCTGTAGGTACTCAACCATTCACACGCCAAATTCGATACCTGTTTATGAATTCAGTAATTATCAAGTTAAGCTAATGAATTAAGATCAATCTCGAGTGCGATATAGCTAATCACCCGGTCCACATCTTTGGAATTTCTTGCAAATGTCTAACATCTTAATCTTTCAGAAAAACCCATCTGTGTCAAGACTCATGGAATCACAATCATTTGTCGCTTGTCGGGGCACTGATTGCCGTGTAAAAGCAATCTAAAGTCCTGATATTGTGCACTTGAGATACTTTTACTTAAAAAAAATGACAAAATAAACCAAACAAAAACTCAGATTTTTAAATGATATTTACACAACGTCCGATACAAAATAAATAACCGTTCAGTATGATTGTGACGGAAATAAAGGAACAACTGTGGTTCATGGGTTTACACTGGCGCGAGATCGTATATTTACCGTCAAATGATGTCGGATATGTCTTAGATCGCGTATTAATTTGCTGGAATGTTATCAGTGTTCTGTAGACGATCTGATGGATTGTTTCCGTTTTTTGAAATCCTTTTGACGATTAATAGAGGTAAAATCCAGGTATACGCTCTCGAAAATTAAAATTGTTCGGTAATTTGATGAGAATTATTTTTCAATATATTTATTGATTTTTATATTATTATTTTAATTATAATTATATATTATATTATTATTATATTATTATTATAATTCATAATTTCTTTCGTGACAAAACGGCCTTTTAGATCTTGTTTTACCAGCACCAACAGGAATATTTGCTTCCGAATGAGACGGGTTAAGGATAAGAGAAACGTGAACAACAAAAATTATCATCACAACAACATTCAAATAAGATACACAAAAAATGTACATTAATATGCGACACTATGGTGTCTGAAGTAGTGGGAACACTACATGCCGCAACGGATCAACTCGACGTATGTCATTATTTACGACCTTCAGCTCATCGTTAATATCATTCTGAGACTTAGTCAGCGTATGCTTTAGCAGTAATTTGTCTTAGTCGTCACGAGTCGTATCCATCTGAGATAAAATTTCTTTTAATCATCCATGCAGTTCACTACTCAATCTCCTCATGTCAGCAAACAATTTTTTTAAAAAAAAAATTCATTTTTACCAACATATCCAATCCAAACTGTCAAACGTTTTCTTCATTGATTATAAAAAATCAGCTTTGGTAACTTTACAGATGTTACAGCTTTGCTGGCACCGACCTGATCATCACAAAACTTTCCTAAAATATTTATATCCAAGAACGACGATAAATATACGAAGGAGGATCACCTGGCTTTGTCGATTGAGCTTTACAGAGATTTTTCTCTACTATCATGTTCTTTCCAAGCTTTTTCCGGGGAATTAGACTTTCCCAATCCCATCATATGCAAATAATTGTCTTCAACGAATATAGGTTTTTCTTTATCCTGGTTTAGGCTTCTGTTCAGGATTTATCAATTATTTCTTTTGCTTTTTATTTACCTAGAAATACCATTCATCGTCTCCAGGGACGATTCGATAAAACAAAACTTGCCTGTGTCAATGGGTAACTTGGTTTAGAGTGAAATTTTGAGAAGCAATGAAAAGCCGATTATTTTTCTGTTTTGGGGTAAGTACTTCTGGAGCCTAAGTACAAAGTTTTTGAATAAAATCTATTGGCGAAGGGTGATGTGAAGATAGCGTAAATTTACAAATCATATTTTGGCTCAATTCCTTACTTGACTAGCCCGTTATATTCCTTCAAAAGATCTCCAAGGAATTCATCATCCATCAATATGAGGAGTGTCGTTTAAGTCGAAATTATCACGTTTGAACATGTCAAACCAATGCGAGCAGTTCGACTAGCTATATCATCCTCTCCAAACACGAGAAAAATATCTGCAGTAGCTCAATCGCCTTTTGACCCAGATTAAAAGCGAAAAGAATATATTGAAAATACGATTCATTGTAGACTTGACAATCGATTTGACGGTAATAATATAGGCGAAAACGATCACTTTAATCTTTTATACTATAGCACGGGCTGTATAATGGTATATAAAACTTTGTCGGGTATCAAAGACTCTTTGTAGAAAAAATTGTTTCATGTAACAACGAGAACTTTTGCAAAAACAATTATAAATGGAAATATATCCTAGTTAATTGAGTTAGATGATGATCCGTCGAAACTAATAACAATATATTATGATCAACATTTTTTCTGTGTTATACTTATATTTTTTTACCGTTTTACAAGTATTTAAACCAATCTTATATTTTCACATTTACAAAACTAATAATATTAAGTATTTATATAAAGGATTGTTAATCCTGTTTGCCATCATAAACATTGTTACATTTTATTGAATGTATTTGGAACGGAAACCATGCATCCACATTAATTCAGAACCTCCGATTGTCGAACAAATAGAAAGGTAAGCAAATAAAAATGAAGGCATAATTTCTATTGGAATTAATACCACTTTCGATCAGAAAACACAAAGAGTTTGATTAAATAATTACAAGTCGACTGAATTGTCTCAAGGCAATTTTTATCATCCTGATTATAATGACCGTAGATGAGATTCAGAAAAATGTTATTTATCGTCGATAAAATCGAATTTTAGTTTTTAAATTCAATAACGATATTTGAAACTTTTGTTGGATTTAATAAAAACGTTTTATCATAAGGCTTTGTCAAACTGTCGATTGATGAAAACCGATTCGTTAATTTTGATAAAGTAATTTTTTTCATATCTCATTGGATTTATCGAAATACAATTAAAATATCGTAAATTTGAATCAAAATTTTAAAGTTCGCACAACTTTTATTTTTTGCATTAAAATTAAACTTTTTTTTTGAATTGAACTCGAAATTCCTTTACTTTTTTACTCAACAATTTTTCTCCTTTTATAACACAAACATTTTTTAAGTGTGAACAAAGACATTCACACATGCACACAATTTTTCCCATTTAAAATAAACATTAAAACACACATTCACAGACAAATCACAATCAATCACACGCAACGTAAACATGCACATTAATCGATATTTCAATTTTTTACATTTCATTCCACAAACATTGACACATATACGCACACTGATCTCATGGCGTTATCAATTGGTTCGTTTTAAATATATAATGATTGCTACTCACCAATATTATTAAGCAATTTGAAATCAATAATGTAACAAAGCAATGCAATCAAACTAAAAGCCACATAATTATAAATGTTTAATACTTTATTTAATTTTTTACTTTTTTTAATTTTTAATTTCTTTTTATTATTTTAATTATTTATTTTATGTTACTTTTAATTATTTAATTTAATTATTTTTATTAATTATATATTTTAAATAATTTATTTATGAATTTTCCAAAACTGGCAAAATGTTCGGTCGAAATGATAAATTTTCCGCTCCAGTATTATTAGATCATCAAACATGAAATTTGTAGAACTAAAGTCAAGGTTTATTGATTTAATTGATTTTAATTTATCAATGCAATTATTTATGTACCCATATTATCTACACACTTTTGCCATTTGAGCGACAACTTGTTAAGGCAATTTCAATAAAAATTTGGAGGGCGAGAATCTATATATTCATGGAAGGCCATTTTTACGGCATCTTCGGAATTGAATTTTTTGCCTATCAAAAATTGTTCAAATTGAAGAAGAAATGGTAGTCAGTTTGGGCTAGATCTGGTGAGTATAAAGGATTATTCAGAAGTTCGAACTCTAGTTCCTGCAGTTTTGTCACGGTCTTAAGTGCATTATTTAGTTTTGCATTGTCGTGGAGCAAGATGGGTTGACCTATTTACCAAATGTGCTTGTTTTTCTTTAAGTTTCCGCATCACCCCTTCCAATTGGTTGTAGTAGGCATCTGCTTTCACGAAGTCATAATGACTTACACCAGCGGTAGACCACCAAACACTCACTATCAGCTTTTTTGATGAATTTTTGGTGCTTCATTTATGTCTAATCTTCTTGCTGAACGTTTTGGATAATCATATCTGATCCACTTTTCTTCACCAGTGACAATATGATTGAAAACGTAATAAAATTTATAACTATAATGCATCATTAAGCAATCTTCCACATGCTTTTATTTCTGCTTTTCATTCAATTCATGTTGAATCCACTTATCAGACTTTATTGCTTTACCGATTTCAACCAAGTGATTCAATTTTCTTTGTTTTGAAACAGCAAACGTTATCGATAAATCAACAGGACCGGTTAGCTTCAGTTTGTCATTGTATACCTGCGTTGTTGGGCTACCCCGAGACTCATTAGTGAAATTAAAATTAAGTTTCACGAATTCACTGAACTAATTTGAGAAGGTCTACTGCGTAGTAGTATTGTATCAGAATACACTATTGATGTTTCAATGGTTTCTGATACTGAAGTTCCACGTGGAAACTCGTACTTCATAATAGTTTGAATTTCTGCATTTTCCACTTTTTAAAGTACTGATTATTGAAACAAGTTATCAATAATTTAAATTAATTCGTATTGATGTACTCAATTGCCAGATATGTAGCAATTAAAATAAAAAAACTGAGCAACAAATTGTTCAGTCATTTTCAATTTATAACTATTTTAATTTATTGTAATTATGTCTAAAAATTTCATACTTGACAACCTAATATTATGACATGTAATGTCTTGCACCATGGATCTTTTCTGAGTGATGTGGGGATAAGCCACACTTTAGACCTAAAACTCTTCCGGAAGGTGTACACATCTTTTCATAAGAATTGAATATATTGCCACTTATTTAACTTTTAGTTTAGTAAAATAAAGAATATATGTTTTCAAATTTGATACAGTGAAACTGCAACCGTATTGTTCGCTCTCCTCTCCTTCTATCAGAATTTAAAATCCATAATATTGTAAGACCTATTTGTAATTAAGTATATAATCGTTTGTTTCATGTTTATATTTTAAATTTTAAAAACAGAAAATTTCATTTTTGCATTTTAAAATTTATTGATCATTTTTATTTCTATTTATTGTGTATTATTCGTATGAATATAATATGTTATTTTCTGTCTATTTGTGTAGTGTAAAATTCTCAACAGAAAATTTCAAAAAAAACAATAAAACAAACAATTTTATTTATATATTTTTCAAACTCCGTTTGTGTTGAAGTTGAAGATGAGCCTCGTGTCAATAGAAATATTGTTGGTATTGATTTTTGTTGTTTTTATTGTTAACATAATTTTTAAATGATTTTAGCCAAGCTACAAACGTCGCTTTCGATGGTGAGCATTTCATTTGATCTGGCTGGTGCGTTTATTGGTGTACGGATTAAGAACTAATTACATCTAATTCTTTTAACATCGCGATCTACATTATATATTTATATTTATTCACTCTTTCTTAGCCAATATCACTATGGTGAAAAATAAAGAATAAACAAAACAGCTTTAAGGTTTCACGTAACACTGACTCAAAAAACTTTAAATGAACGTTTACAGATTTATTCATTAAATCGTTCTTCAAATTATTGATTCAAAGACTTGATTGTTTCTTCTTAAATTGCATTTCAGTGTTTAAAAAGTTGTTGACTATTGGGAGATCATTCAAATAAAGTGTCTCAAGTAAGGACATTTTGGAATTACTAGAAGATAAAGTTGAGGTTTAATAACATTAAGACAGATTACTATCAACACTAAAATGAATATAAATAATTTAAAAAATAAATGAGTAAATAACGTACAATGTTCGGTACAGACTCCAGGTTTCCATAGAGACTGACCGGTAGTAGCAAAGACATAACAGTTGAATTGAAATTGCTGCTGTTCATACTGGGCCCATTAATTCTTTTTTTTTTATTTTTGATATTATTTCGGGTCATTTTGGGGACAAATGTAATTAATTAGTTCGATAACTTAGCGGATTTCGATACATTCAACAAATTACTAGTTCACAAAAAATTTAATCTACTTGATAATTATTTCTTTTTATCATAAAAAATAAAATATTTTTTAAAAATATAAAAGTCAATTGATTCAATAAATATTGTACTGCTGACAAAAATTCGTTGTAACAGAAACAGTAAAATTCGAATATTGTGCGACAAAAAAGTCGTTAATTATTAACGAAATGAAAAAAAAAGACTGGAAAAGCAGTCGTTTTTGTATATAAATAAAAAAACCATTATATAAATAATCATAATATATTCCGCAACATACAAAATTAATAAAAATATCGAATTAAATTTGAAGTTTTATACTTGTCAAGTTAATCAATATCAAAATCTTTGTTAGTTTCGAGAATACATTCTGATGATAATTCCGATAAATACATTTTTTAAAACTCTTATTTGATAACAACAATAAAGATATCATTTAAACAAGTTTTGTCTAAGTAAATTTCTGTGGAACGATTTTTTATTTTTTTTGCGCAAACCAATAATATCAAAATAATTGTAAATATCAATGTATGTAAATTTATTATTTTCTAATTTTTATATTAAAAAAATTTTTTTAATTTTATAAAATCATTTTAATTTAAAAATATTAAAATTATAAACGTAAACTATTTTCAAATATTTTTTATATTATTTTTTGTATTTAATTTTATAATTTTTTTTAAATATTGTATTTTCTTTTGATTAAACATTTTATTAAACTTTTTAAAAATTTTAATATTTTTTATGATATTTAGTTTTTTCCATATTGTATTTACTTTTTCAAGTTTATTAAATTCTATTTAACTATTTTTAAGAATTTATTTAATTCGCTTTCAAATCAATTTTATTTAGTAATTTTATTATTTTTAAATTTAATTCGTTTTTTAAATCTATTTAATTAGAAGTTTCATTTCTTTAAATTTTATCTAAAACATTGTTTTAATATTATTGATATTGTAACTTTATACCACATTTATCTTCTTTACATATTTTACAATAAATTTCTTTTTATATACATTTATAATTAAATATTTAATTTACACTTATGTCGACCTTCTTTTCTTCATCATAATTTGCAGTTGCAGTTGTATTTAATATGTTAAATTATTTTACTTTAATGTTCTAGCAGAGAGTTCAATATACCTACATCGTTTACAATAAAATATAACTATAACTTGAAACTCTCACCATATTTTATAAATTAAATGACAATTTTTATTTTACTTCGGTAATTATAGCTAATTTATATAATGTTATTAAATAATATATTAATATATACTAAATAATTGATAATTAAAAATCTTAAATTCAGCTGTTGTTTTTTTTAAATTGTTGTTTTCGTATTAAATTTAAATAAAATATAATTTAAGTAAAGGGAGACAAAAATTATTAAATAATAATAATTTTTTAATTTAATCTTAATCTTAATTAATTAATTAATAATATTTATTTATTATCAATTTTGTTTTGTAAAATTGCTTCTAAAAATGTTTAGGGCCGTAAATTATGACTTGAAAGAAGTAATATTTACCAAAATAAAAAATCTGGACTATTTACTAAATTCAAAATCCCAAAGAACTTTAACCATAAACCTTTAAACATTTTTCTCCTTAAGATTTAAAAGATAGACCAGTCACAAACCACTGGTGGTTAAATGACGCATAATAAACATAATGTAAATGTAAACTTTACTAATGAAAATTTTTTAACATAAACATTTACAAAATTTATATACCTATTAAAGTAAAAAATTAGACAACATAAAGAATATAACCATTTAAAATACGAAAACCAAATAAATAACCATTGATAAAATCGATGTCATGTGCGAATTTCAATCTAAAAATATCATTTAAATATATTTATTAAGAAACTTTTTGTTATTTTTAGAACAATGTCAATTTGCATCTCAAAACATTTGAAGTTAACGTTGGAAAACAAATATCAAAATAAATATAATATACATTTTCACGATTGTTAAAAAATCAACTCGATCATTCCACTATTATATGCTTTTTGTAGCAATAATAAATTATTGAACGAAAATGTGCTAAAATGATAAATATCGATTTGTTGCTTGTGAATTTTACTTTCAAATTTCAGTTTGTCATTCTTTGAAATTTGTCGATTATATGAGCGATTATCAATCGATAATTTCAAATTTATCGATCGCCATTGTCTTTTTTGTAGCATGAAATTGTTGAAATTGTTATGATGTACATTATAATAAAATGTTGAATATAATAATAATAATAATAATAATAGATGACATTTAAAATTTTAAAACCATGAATTAAATTTAAATTAATCAAAATTTTTTAAAAAAAGACCCGCTCTACCTTTGGGGACGAATTGTGTGAGAGCTATGCGGGACTCATAACAGACGGATATGGTTCAGGAGTGATTCACAAATGTTGAGTATCCGTTTCTAGGAGCACATAGGATGAGGTTCTTTTGCGAGTTATGAAGTTTTTGTTTTTCTGTTTTTGGAGAATTGAACTCATTTAATGTAGTTATATTGCTCTTACAACTTCCGATTGGCAAAAGGTAATCTTAATATCGCAAAAATTGTTAGAAGCATTTCATTTTCAAATTCAAATATAACTTTTGAATGAACATCAGTAAAGCAACCATTTATTACTTCCATAATCATTTATCAGATCACTATTTTTCACTACATGTTTTATTTTACATAGAAATTCTTCAGATGTTTGGAGCACTTTTTAATTCACATTTTAATTTGACCGACTTTTTTTATTCTGAAACGCCATCAAATATTCACAGACTTTACTTTTTCGATTTGGGTGTGTGTGTTTACTAACGCGAGTTAGAATACGACGATATGCCTCTACAATCTACAAGTTTTGATTGTTGTTAAAATATAAAACTGATTTGCGTTTGCGTGTTAATATTGTGTACAAATCTTTGGATCGGTGGTCGCCGAGGAAAACATAGGGTTGGAACTAGTTGAAGAAGATAATGGTTAATTATTGTCAATACTAGTCAATTCATCAAAGAACCAATCTTATGAGGCTGGTCTTGATTTACAGGATCTTTATGTGCTCACGAATTGTGAAACTTATCATCGGGATACAAACTTTCAAAACTTATTGGATTTTAAGGAATCATTACTGAATTTCTTAATAGCCCGCTAGGATGCAAGACCCATACAAGGAATTGGAGAAAGGTGCAAAAGAAATTATCAAATGCAATGGAAATTACACTTTACATTTTGGAATTTATTTTTAGATGCGTTATGAATACTGTTCACTGTTTATGTAATATTCAATATCGGTATTTTTAAGAACACTTTAAAGATTCTGTTTATTCCGAACTTAGTGATAGAACAAAAGAAGATGACACATGATACCTACACATCTAGCACAAAGGATCACAACAGAAGCATAGGCAAAATTAATTAATTGTAACATTTCAATTAAAATAATTAATGAATAAAATAACGAAATTTTGGTCAAAAAACATTAGAAACTTTTTCTGAAATTATTTGTAGAAAACTTTGAGGAACTATCCATGATTTATATAACATTAGAGGAGTCTTAGCTATCACTGCTTGAGATGATATTTGGATCCCTAAAAAAAATTGAGCTCCATCGTCTCATGATTAAGAATATTAATAGAAATTAAAAAATATTGATTTAGGAACATGATTTAATATTTTTATTTATATTCTTTTGTATGGCTTTATCAAATGTATCAACATTTTAGTAATAACTGATATGGAAAATGATTAAAAGGCATGTGGCTGGGATTATAGATTTGAGGACCTTACGCATCATTCAATTCAAGTTTAGAAGAATAGAAAATTAATGCAAAGAAAAAAATTTTTGGGTTTTCCGTTTGTTATTTAAAGCTGATGAGCAACGAACAATTATTAAATCAATGATTTCATAGAACCCAGTTGTTTTTTCTAATACTTATTCTTCAATTAATTTTATCCAAGTATTTAATTCAGGTAATGCTTCTTCTATGCTTCCTATTTTTACCAATTATGTTAAGCTTCACCCAGAAATAATAATTTTAACCGTACACAAATATACCAACAGGAAATAAACCAACCCATGTTCTTAGTATATGAAATAAAGGGAAATGATTAGTACGTTCTTATAAAATATCCCATAGCTTTTTGCGTAATGTACAATACATATAAGTCCAAAGATCTGGGATGGATCATGCACGTACAGTGACGTACCACATAAACTTCAAATAATTTCAAATACTCTTAGTACTAATATTTTATTCATTAAATTATTATTTCACAATTTTTAGTTTGACATGAAGTAGATAGAAGGATTTAATGGAAATTTATCAGTTTGTTTTTTCTTCTTATATTTGGAATGTTGGACCTATTGATAACACAGTGTGCGCAGTGGAATCGTGGCTACCGCACTCTGGAGACGGTGGCTGATCCTGTTGTCGGGGGATCGATCATATATCCTCTCACTGGTGATCAGAACCCCCCAAGCATTCCGTGGTCGTCGCATCTCATCAACATTATTCTTTTACTCATCATCATCATCATGCCGTTGACGTCCGTCTCTTTCAACTTCTACATCCGTGACGAAAATTCTATCTTTGTATTTATTAATTCTCCTTTTATACACGATTTCTTTTCAATTAAACTGCCATTTTCATCAAAAAACACATAATTTTCATTCAAATGCTATTTATTTTCAATTCAATATTTATATTCAAAATTTTTCACTTCATTTATTTTCATTCAATAAAACAAATCACATTTTTTACAATTAGTCTCATTTTTTACATAATATAATTTTCACATAACAATTTCTTTTTTAACGTCAACAATTCGTTTTTTTACAATTATTTTCCAAGTTTTTTTTCTTTTTTTAGAATTTTCATCATCGATAAAGTTTTTCCCTGGTAATTAACATTTTTGCGCAAACACCTGTTTCGTCATCGTTTTAATGTATTGGGTTGTTGCAAAAGTTCCCGCCGTTTTTTAAACATTTACTTTCAAAGAAATCAAAGAATTTTAAGAGCCAAAATAATAAAACTTCTACTCTCCTTCATTGTTCACTACTTCTTCCCATCCTTCCACCAGTTTGTTGATTCCATTTCGCCAGAAATCCTTAGATCGAGTGTCGAAGAAGTTGTGGAGCCAATTCTCAGGATGATCCTGATTTTCGAAGCTAAGACTCCTCATTTCATTTGAAAGGCAGCGGAAGAGATGGTAATCCGTCGGGGCGAGGTCTGGGGAATAGGGAGAATTTGAGGGAGATTTGGAGCAGCAATGGAAAGCCGCTTATCCTTCTGTCTTTGGGTGAGTTCGTGTGGGACCCAAGCTCCAAGCTTTTGAGTAAAACCCATCGACTGAAGGTTGCGTGAAATTGTCGCAAAATCACAATTCATCTTTTCGGCAAATTCTCAGCATGTCTGGCGGCCATCTTCCTTGAAAAGATCCCCGAGTTGGTCCTCGTCCATCTCGACTGGTCTTCCGGAACGAGGAGCGTCGTTGAGGTCGCAAATCAATCCCGGTCTGTTCTCTCAGCTATAGTGTCCTCTTCATACACGGCACAAATATCTCTGGTAGCTTCACTCGCTTTTTGACCACGATTAAAGGCAAAAAGAAGGTATCGAAAATGCGATTTTTTGTCGACTTGACAATCCATTTGACGGTTCTAAAAAAATACAAAAAATAATATAGGCAAAAACGATTACTTTAATCCTGTAGAGCATAGCACGGGCTTTCTAATTGTATATAAAACTTCACCAAACATTAAAAAGTCTTTGTAGAACAAGTAGTTTCATGTAACGGCGGGAACTTATGCAATAACCCAATAAAACAAAGTGTTTCAGGTACCAGATCATCCGCAGGAAACCTAGATGTCGCATTGTAAGGGATCACTGTAAAATAATGCTTTCAGTACAATTGTAAAGAATAACACGATTCGCTGGTTGCTGCCTCTTGAGATCCATGTAAAAGTGATATTTGAACACCCAATCTTATTAATGTTCTTTCACTCTGATCGTTGTTTGACATGTTTATGTTTTGGCATGTTGATTTTTGTTGATGATTATTATTTAACATAGGATTAAATGAGTTTTTATATAAATGTAATTTATAAATTTTAAAAATTTATTTAACTATATATATGTGTGTGTTATGCGGAATTTGTGTAATTTCTGAAGTCGTGGATTATGCGATTTTTGCCGAATTCAGGAATTAGACAACCGACTTGCCGAATTCATGAACTCGGCAATTAATATTAACATTTAATATCAAAAAGTATTTATTTAATATGAAAAATTATGTATTTTTTCATATTAAAAGCATATTTTTTCATATAAAATGCGCATAAAATGAAATTATTTTTCTGAAATAACATTTTTATGAAGAGTAATAAAGTGAAACCAAAGAGACTATTTTACGCGTTCTAATACTTCAGCTTTTGCAAAAAATATGTTAATGTACTTCACAAATACCGAAAATGTTCACTAAATGTACGATTACTAACTACTACATTGTGATGGTTTTTGGATAAGAAATATAGGATAAAGCAAATGAAATTATCCTTAAATTTACACAAGTAAATAAATTAATCCCAGAATCATGTTATTGACTTGATCCGAAAAATATATCTATTATTATTTCTATACTGATAAAAAAACTATGTGGAAAATTAATATAAATTATGTTGAAATTATAAAATTGATAATGGATCGTCATTTGAAAATTGAATACTTTAGGTATGAAAAATGAGTTTCTTCAATATCTGTGATTTTTAAAATGGTTGAGCAGCTTAAGTGGAAATCTTCATCAATCACTTAACTCACAATTATGACCATTATCTTCTGCAGAGGTCATTCTTGGTCTTCCTGATTCTTTTTTTCTCTCAAAAAGTGTTCTGTTCTCCTGCCAGCTATTTGGTAATCTGCTGTACTTTCTGAAGGCTGACGATGTTCTCTGCTCCCCATCTTTCAACAAGAAAGCAGCGGATTTCAGCATTTAGAACGTTATTTCATGTTACAGTTGCTAAAAAGAAATGTTTCAGGCGAAATCATATAACCAACTCTAATCAATTTATTTAAATTTGAATCTTAAATTAAAAGTTCTCCAATTTTGTTAATGATCTAGTTTTGGAAATTTATCTTAGTAATTTAAAATTTTATCTTTAGGTATTTTCGTACCGTTAAAAACTAAATTGATTTGGTCGGTACTTAGTGTTAAGAGAACTCACACATTTGACAGAACATTTATTACATTCACATTTCTTATCATCTTTATGATGATCAATAGTATTGCTTTCACTATAATCCATCACTCAATTTTCAATATCTCTCATTATAATCTGAATTATACTTGAGAAAATTATTTTAATTAAAAATATTTAATTTAAATTTTATTGGCTTAAATAAAATATTTCTATAGTCATTTTTAGACATTAATTTGATTTTAATTATTTAAAAATTAAAAAAAATAAAATCAATAAAATTATTTAAAAGTTGAAATAGTAAAAATTAAAAATTTGGATATTAAATCTAAAATTAAATAAATTAGTTTCAGATTATAAGAATTAAAATATTGATCATCCATCTGGTTAGGAGAGGCACAATCCCAAATCAACACACAACATTTAAACATGCAAATACAAGTACACACCAAATATTCCTCACACTTAGATAAATAATACTTTCTCAATTTGTTAAATTTAAAAATTGAATAACATGAAGAAACTGAATAATTTGCAATATTTACTCCAATCTGTAGATGTTGAATTAAGTGTAAATAAATTTGTAGATGCTGATTTAACTTTAGTAACAGACAATATGTTTGCTGAAGAATTTAAAAGGGTGCGGTTGAATTCATGACTTATGAAAAATATCAAGATGATGAACTTGAAGATGAAGTGCATCTAATACTAATGTAAGCAGGGACCAACTACCATTGAAATAATATAATTTGCAAAAGGATTTCTTGATCAGTTTTTGATTAGCATTTAAGCTTTGATCTATTGGACAAGATACAATACCAAGCTCAAAATGAGTAGCTATATTCCACCAACCATTATAAAATTCTTTTGTATTTTTATTTGTTTGCAATATACATAATTATCTTTGTTTATGGGACGGAGAAAAATTTTTTTGTAATTAGAAATCAATTTCTTATTTTCCATTGAAAGACATGTAGAAAACTGTAAATAAATAAATTTATTATTAAAATTTAATTAAATTAAAGACTTTATGGTTGTGAGGAATGTTCTCAATTGTTTGCTGTTTTATGATTTGCATGTTGTATGTTGATTCGGATTGTGTCTCTCCTATACAGATGACTGATTGATATTTTCTTTGATTCCTACCAATTGAAAATAATTTAATTTAATTTTAGAGTACAAATATTTAAAATATTTTTCAAATGTAATATTTAATTTTTTAATTTAATTTAAAATTTTAATGTTTTAATTTAATTTGTACTTCTTTTTTAAAAACGTTTTGATTTGCTTTTAATCAATGGAAGTTTTAAAAAATTAATTTATATTATATTTATTTTCCCGCTTGTTTTCAAACACTAGATGGTCCACAAAAGATATTAATCCAGGAAGATTTCGTATAGTGAAAGTGATTTGATGAATTGTTGGAGTGACAATTCTATTTGTAATAATAATAAATGTTTAAAAAAATCATATTGGCTTAAAATTGTAATTTATTTTTATAAAAATTATATCAAAATATTAAAGAAAAAAATTTGTATTTTTAAAACCGAAATTGAGTTTTAAAAATATTTTACACAAAAAAACATTTTTTAAAATACCGAAAATTCAATTCTTTTAAATCATTTAACAAATTTATAGTAATGTAAAATTAATAAAAATACGATACTCGCTATGAATATATATTTTGTGTGATATTAATGAACATAACTAAGCGATATTATCTCTCATCTAGATGTCTCAACAAACTTTATAATTCAAAATATAATAAAAATATGTTTGTGTATTGATTTGTTGTTTTATATTTCACGTAACAAATAATGATCAAGAAACTTGATCAGGAAAACTCAGGTTGGAGCCATTGACTGAATATTATTTAATTGTATTATCAATTCTTTTCAATTGATCGGAATCGATAGGGCCACTGTTTTCTAATGCGAACCACTTAAACCTAAACTGAATGATGTTTCACTATCATAAATTGTTTAAATTTCAATTTTCAAAGTTTATTTTCAAATTAAATTTTTTAAAAAATCATAAAAAAACAAAAACTCTTTTAGTTTTGAGCTATAATTATGTTGGAAAAATTGGGCTTGTCCATAGCTCAGGCTTTCTTATCAGACATACCAAATAATTCTTATAAAGTAAAGGTTTTATTAATCATCTTTTCAATAAAATATATAGTTAGACGTCAGGCGTAACGAAATAATTCTCGCTGTTATTAGCGCATTTTCTCATGTGAAAAAAATGCGCTATTGTATTCATCATGTCCGTATATGTATGTATATGTTTATCACAGCAAATTACGGGTACCTTGTTCGTCCAAGACTCCATAAACTAACGGATAACATGAAATAGTAGGACACCTACTATTTTAATAGTAGGTGGAAAAAAAATTGAAAAGGCGCCCAATATTGGTTTACACCTACTATTTGGTGCTTTTGTTTTGAA
>MQRK01202286.1:46591-65141 GCA_001938485.1 Girardia tigrina
GATACACCTACTATTTGATTCCACCTACTATTTTAATAGTAGGTGGAAATTTTTTTGAAAACTTCATTACACCTACTATTTCATGTCCACCTACTATTTGATGTTATCCGTTATATATTTTTGAAAAGGGCTCGTCAACAGCAATCCGCACATTTTTTTTCAGTTTTCTGGAGATTGAAGAAATATCAGGCAGAAGTCTTCATCTACGAGTGCTACGTCAGCTATCATAAGCCATTTGTTTTAAGAGTTTTCGATGTCTAGTTATTAACAAATGTATTTTTGAAAAGAAAAGGAAAAAATAAAAAAATAAATAAATCGAATCTTGTGTTTTTTGTCAAAGTTTTCTTTCAGGTTGAACATTTAAAGAAACTTTCATGCATTTTTTTAAACTGGTTTTTTGTAAAATACTAATGTCTCTATGATATTAACCATTTCATAGACCAACCGCAGTATAATGCACTTTTCTCAGTATAAAATACCAATCACAGTTTAATAAACCATTCGCAACATATTATACCTATTGGGTTCGTGATTAAAATTCAAAGTCATAATTAGCAAACTTTATTTCTAATACAACTTTCATTATTCAAACAAATTTATGAGGAACAATATTTCAGTTACATGATCCAGATCTTAAAATTCCAAATATTAATAATAATATCGATGTATAAATATATATATTTTATTTTATTCAATTTTGCATAAATCATATTTTGTTTTGTTTTATTTATTTTTTTACAATGTTTATTAATGGAAATATAAATTTAGATCTTTAAAAATATTTTAATGGACATATCGTGTAAAAATTCGATTCCTAAATAATTTTTCTTTAATTTTAAATCATTCGATTATAATTTTTTTAAATAAAACTTTCCCATTGACAATTAAATTCAATAAAACATTATGATTTTATTTTTAACAATGTTACAAGATATATCAAAATCTTCTTTACAATATTCTTTACTCCGAAGCTGTTATTTTAATTATGAATTTTTAAAACTTAATTTTTATAAAAAATTGTCCCAATTTAATTAAAATATTATCATTATGCTATAATTTTTTACAAAAATTATTTCATTTTAATTAGTAAAATGCTATCTGTGAACCATAATTTTTACAAAAATTATTTCAATTTAATTAGTAAAAATATTACCTATAAAATATATTTTTTTATGAAACCTTATTTATTTTAATTAGTAAAAATATTATCTATAAACTTAAATTTTTTATTTAAAAAATTATTTCATTTTAATTTATCTAAAATATAAATATGATTTTTAATTTTAAAAAATCAAAAAAGTTTAAAGTTCACCAAAAGGAACCCCAACAATACCATTAGCAGTATAATGTAATATTCGCAGTAAAAAACTATTTAGAAAAAGAGCAAATGCGCTGTACGTCACTCATCGCAGTGAGTAATGATCTATATTTTTCTTACTTTATTTTAATTATTAAGTTTGAACGAAAGTTTCGTCAATTATTAAAAATCTGTAAATAAATTTTCAAAAATGTTTTTGACCAGAAAACGCCAGAGTTTTACTGCTACGGAATTTTCTATTGCAGCCTCGTTGTAGAAGAACAATCGAAAGTAATGGCGATAACATTAATGAAAACGACCCCTTGCTATTGTAAAAATTTCATTTTAAATAAAATGTTAATTTACTGTTAATATTGTTAAATAATACTGTTAAATGTTAATATCGAACGAAATGGGTCATTGAAAGATAGTCAATAATCAGGCTGAAGTTTTTCGACACAGTTCGAGTCGTATGTGAATGTTGAGAGACTGAAGAGTTAACAATGCTGTGATATCGTTTTCGACGTTGAGGTTTTATTGGAATATAGTAGTCATGGCAATCCGAAAATGTCGCTTCAACATCCCGGGAGTCGGCTTTCTTCGGGTATGATAATAATTTATTCCCCGGTCTATAGTCTGCCCCAAACACTGGAATGTCGCAGCCACGCAAGTTCTGCTATCACCATTTTCTTCAACTTTATTTAAAGTATTTTTATGAAATTACATAATGAGTGCATAGACATTGCTTCAGTCTATAAATGTGAATATATTATGGTTAGTGTAATCTGATGATGATGTTTAATCCGTCGAAATTAAGAACTACATAATGAGTATTTATTTAATGGCAGATAAGAATGATATTTTGTCAATATCAAATAACAACAAATTATACCACAATATTTTGGAATATGGAAAATCTCCCCAAGGGCCTACTAGTGTTTTATTAATGAATAAACAAAGACTATTGTGCAAAATATTTTGATCCATAATACGTGTCGAACCCGTCAGTTTTAATAAAAATATTTTCTAAAAAATAATTTTCCAATTGAGAGTACGAAATAAACAAATTCTAGAAATATGTATTAAATTATTTTACAATAATATGGCGTTACAAATTCTGCATTACAATATATACTAAAATTAAAATCAAAAATAATGAGGGTTGATTTTTTTAATTTATTGATCAAAATTACATTTTAGATAGTTTATATCGTAAAAGTTAAAATTAATTGCAATAATTAGTCGAAGGTCGTGTGTAAAAGAACTAAAGTTGGTTCCTCTTTCACGGACAAAATTCCATTCCAAAAATCAACGGGACGGAACAGCCAAAATAAATGGGACAATTTTTTGTAAGCAAAAATTTATAATATTAAATAAGATATATTTTATATAGAATAAGAGACAAATATAAAAAAATTGTATATATATTTTGTAAAAAAATAGTTTTTTTTATTTCAATATTATCAAGTCTAATTATAATTGAATTATTTTTGTTATGAAGTATGAAATAATTAACTGTTCGTATATTTTCAATTAATAATTTTTATAAATATTTTGTGTTTTTGATGAAAAATATAAATTTATAGTATTATATTTTTAAAGTTTAATTTAAGAAGTCGTTATAATAAAAAAATATGTAACGGGACAAAATACTGAAATTTTGTTCCGCGAAATGCGAACCAACTGTAGAATGTAAAGGTAATTCAGAACAATGCCTTAAATTTTATATAAAAAAATAATGATATTAATTTTAATATCGATTTGTAAATAATATTTTAAAAATAACAATTTATGTAAGTGAACTTCACATTTTTGTGAGAAATCGTCAGCCATCCGTCAGTATATCAATATAATAACGCGTCTGGAACCAGCCAACCGTGAATTTTAAGTATTCTAAGTAAATAAGTTGAATTATTCTATTCATAATATTCTAAAGTTCTTCTTAAATTAAACTTTAAAAATATAATACTATAAATATTTTACATATTTAATTACTTTGGGACTGCAAGAGGTTTGCGTAAGACATATGTTGTTTTATTGGGAGTATCCTTGTTAACCCTGTTTTTGATTGAAAAACATGTTTGTTCAAGTGTGATTTAATTTAATTTAACCCTAATATGAGCAAATAATTTATAAAGTCCACAAACTTCCTTCGGATTTTGTTTAAAGTATTTTTGTATATTTATTAGAGTATACATACGTGGGTTGCCAAATTATTATGGACACTTATTTTTTTTTGAAATTTTAACTTAAAATTAATTTTTTGAGTAAACAAAAAGTTTAAAGTCTTATGGTTTTTTTAATTTAGCAAAGTGTTTGCTTAGAAAAACGAAGTCAAATTTCAAAAAAAAATATTACAAATAATGTATGAAAAGTGATATGAAGACGATAGATATAATTTTATTAAAAAAAACTAATATTTTGTAAAACCGCCATTTTCTCGAATTACGGCTTCTGTGCGTCGTGGAATATTTTCTATGCAGATTTTAACAGTGCCTATGAGAACTAGGGTATGATTCTACACTCTGTTAATGGTTTCTATTAGCTGTTGCTTGGTTGCTATGACTTGTTTAGCTATTACCCTTTTTTGTGATTTTCCACATGTGTTCGATTCCCTGGCCAGGGTAAGACTAACATTTTTTTCATCTAGAAAGGTAGTGACTCTTCTGGCTTTGTGACAAGGTGTCGAATCGTGCATAAAGATATAACCTTCCTCATTTGAGAACCATTCTTCCAACTGAGGAAGAAGAAGAGTTTCCAGCAGTTTCTGGTATTGTTTCTTTCTCATCGTCCCTTCCACAATGTGCAGAGGTTCCAAACCCCTGATCGCAGTTTCAAAAAAAATAAGTGTCCATAATAATTTGGCAACCCACATATATATACTCTAATAAATATACAAAAATACTTTAAACAAAATCCGAAGGAAGTTTGTGGACTTTATAATTTGATCGCAGACCACAGTAGGACACTTATGTCACGACACCTTTTCTATAAGGCATTCCTTGAGGAGCTGCTCTCCTTGGTGCCGTCGGACGAAGCAGCATTTGTCCACCAAAATTTGAAACGTGGACTCTTCGGAGAAGCAGACCTGTAAAATGATACCATAGTGTCAGGAGGTCTGTATGGTTGGTTATTGCTCTCCTGACTTCCCACTTCATTTTGCAAAAAACGGATCAATTGGATTGAGAAATGGAGAATATGGAGGCAAATTTACCATTTCATGGTTGGAGAAAGTATTGAAGTGAATTTTCGCATTATCCTGGATTAAACAATGCGGTGTCCCTGGCAGAATGCTCGATAAATCGTTTATGAACGATTGATATTTGGCATGATCCACACTGCCACAGTATAATTTAAATAGCAGGATACCATTCCTGCCTATTGCCATAATGAGGGACATATTTTTCCCCCTGTTTGTTGGAATGACAATATTCACCGGAATGCCTTTCTTTGAACGACCGATTGGCGGTTGGTCCATAGATTGAATCCAATTTCATCAATGTAAACACATTACTCATTCGCCAATCTTCATTCATAAATCGGCAGGCATATTGAAATCTAAGATCCTTCACTCGATCTGAATTTCGTTCTTGGACGAAGCTCCTGATCTTCTTAACGGTTATTAATTTACCGGTGAGGAAGCGGGTAATTGTAGATTCCGATATATTGATTTCGCTGTTTTCCTCAATATACCTTTTCATCTCTCCCAACGTCGATTGCGGTTTCACCACCACATACCGAATGATCGTCTCGGCGATTTCGTCGGTAATAATGGATTTCTTGTGGCCTCCATGTTTACCGACCGATATGAAACCGCATTTTTGATATTTGTATACGATGTTCTTGGCAGATGATTGGGATATATCGAGCTGCCTTGCCAGAGTCAAATAGTCCTCTGACATATTGTAGACTCTGACGAGTCTTTCTTTGTCTATTAGACTTATTCTGGAATAATTTTTTTATTTTAATTTGAAATTGAAAATAAAAATTACGATTTTCGAGTTTTTTTATCCGACATGGTTCTGTTTTTGGCTGTCTTCGGAATCACCGCTATGATTATTTAATAAAATATCATGATTGACAATAAAGTATCATATTTCAGTATCATCGGTACTGCTAACGGGGGATAAATTGTAATTTTGCATCATTTTGTAAATTTAAATTTTTTACTCTTAAAGTTTGGATTCACTCTTAAATGCTGGCAAAACAGGTGTGTATGAGATAAGTATGAGGTGTGTTTTTGTTTCTGTATGTATTTATTGTATGTGTGTTTTGTGTGTATGAGGGGTAGAACATTTTTTTTCTATAATTTACACTATTCTTAAATGCGGTGAGTTATTTTTATCATCTGTTTAAACGTATTTTATGATTTTTAATTGGCTATTTATTTTTAGATTACCAATTTTCATTTGGATTTTATTATCGAAGGCTGGTATTTCAATGTTAATTGCAAGCGACTGTAATTAAAAATCCAGCATTTAATACAAAAACATTTTTACTATTAAAATTATAATCGTCATATCAAAAAAAAGTTTTATTGGCTCCTTTAACAAAGCTGATATATTTTGGTGATTAATTTAATGTAAATTATATGTTTAATAAATAAATAGATAAATTTCATTACCTTTTTTAAGAAAGACAAAACATCTTTGTCATAAATATAATCATATTTTTCTTATTAAATCCTGCATTTGGATTATTAAATACAAGCAACTGTATATTATAATACTTATTTGAGTTATAAATAAAATACACATATCCCAGATTCATCATCGACATAACAAGATTAATCAATAGTTAAAAAATATTTATATATAGGGTTTTTGAAAGGCACTATTTTTTATAAGAATGCAAACAAATTAATTATGTTTTAACTTTAGCTTTTTTAAAAAAATATTGTTTATAATTAGGAATACTGTTATTTTTCTTTTCGAATAAAGTTATTCATATTTTGAAATAAAGTTGTTAAAATTTTGGAATAGAATAATTTATATTTTGGAGTAACTTTATAATGTTAGGATATCTTGCTTTCCGCATCCTTTTCCTAGCTCAAATAATAAAATAATTCCAGATTTGAATTCTTCTTTCTTTCTTTTGGACATTAGGCTTTGACTGTGGGTGCACGCAATAATTCATAAGCTTTCACCAATGCTCTATATTTTCAGCCGCTCTTTTCAAACATTCCAAGTTCCATCGGCTCCATTATTTTAAAGTCATCTTACCATTGACTATGATTTTTTCTTGGTCTTTTTCCTTCTACTATTTCTTCAATCAAAACTTTTACTGGTGCCTGTTTTCGCATCTGATGTCCATAGGATTTCTGATTCCTTGATGGTATTTTCAATTGATTCTGGTCTTTAACCTAGTATGTCTGTCTCTCTCTTCCAGAAACAAATGGTTTGTTTTCTGTTCTTTCTATGTAATCTACAGCATTCTCCTGCAGAGTTTCATTTCAAATTCTTTAAGTTTAGCCATGCTCTTCTAATTTGTTGTTCAATTCTCGCATCTAAACTTTATATAGATAAATGCGGCCTAGTGCTCTTCATTCTGCTTTGGATGTTGATTTTTCAGAATTAAAACTATGCTTGTTGCAATACCAATCCTTTTTCGGGTTTCTTCTTCCATTCCTTCATTCTCAGAGATGGGTAAAACATAGGTATTTAAAATTCATAACTTCTTATAGCTTTGCCCCATCAATGTCGATCTAAGGTTTAACCTTGTTGTTACGGTTTCCTGAAACTATTACTTTGCTTTTTTCTATTGTTGATTTTCATTGTAAATTTCTTGGAGACTTTGTGCGTCTGTTCGTAAGATTCTGTTTCATGAAAATTCTATCAAGGAAAAGGTTTAACAGTGTTGGTGAAGAATTCAACATTGTCTTACTCCTATTGATGATTTAAATCAGTCAAAAAATGAATCACTTGTAAACACTTTGATCTTTCTGTCTTCATAAAAGCTTTTGATAATTCTTGAAAATGTTTCCCAATGTTGTGCTTATTTATTTATTTATACTGTGAGATAATAAAGTTATGATAAATTATTCTTTCGTGATCGCTGGTATTCTCAAAAATCAACATCAGGTTGGTTATCTATTCCATTGAGATGTAGTCTTTCCTGAATCCTGTCTGCATCTCATTAAAACTTGCTTTACTTGCAATGTAATTCTTAAAAAATGATCCAAATTTTTCAACTAAAATATTAAAAGACTAGAACTTTGTGGACACCCTGTAGTCAGGTCACTAAAAAGTTAAGAGATGGCAATGTTTATATGATAATGAAATACTTATTCCCAATTAATTATATGATGGTTTTTATGCATTAGGAAACCATTATTCAACGGACAACAAAAAAAGTAAATAAAATAATATCTAAATAAAATGTATATTGAAATCACTAAATTTCAATCTTTTTTGATGACTTTTTATTTTGAACTAAGTACGTCTTACTTTCAATAGATATAAATCTGTTTTACTCGATGTTTAACTTTAAATCTTACTTTTTGATGTAATATAGTTCGGAAGGATCTCATTACCTTTCTTTCTTTTTATTCTGAAATGGAGGGGACCATTGCGACAACGAATTGGTGATGAATATGGGGAACCCTGGAATATTACCCTTTCTGTCTTCATTGTCGAATGCCTTGGGTCATGGCTACATGACAATGAGGATATATTAAAATTACTATAATTGCAGAAGAGGAAAAATACAATTGCCACTGCTTATGTTATTGCTAATATAAAGTGGTCATAACTGCAGATAGATTGTATTCCAAGACAGAAACAACCACCTCTGATCACAATCGCCGTGATTATGAAGACAAGAGCGACGAGGACCAAGACATGCTAGAGTAACAAACAGCCGAAACCTGACCAAAACATGGATTAGAATATGACGTTATCCATCAAAACTGTTAATATAAATAAATAATATTGTTCGAACAACCTTACACCCAATCTCAAGCTATCAAGATTGTGACTTCCATTTCGGATAAAAGTAGACAATGTGAAAGAATTTGTGGTCCACTAGATTCATAAAACACTTTTGCTTTGCAGAAGAAAGAGGAAAACCTTACACAACTATAAAACTCTAAAGTCCGTAAAAGGTTTATGTCGAAAAACATATTTTCATTCGTCATTAACTTGTAATTTAATAATTTACTCAAATTTAAATATCTATTTCGAGTTGTTTTAAATAATGAAATGAAAAATCTTAAGAAGTTTCAGGCTTCGAATGTTTTATTAAAATCTGATGGTAAAATAAAAATAATAATCGAATCGGTAAAGCATTTTTAGAACTTAAATGAGAAGGTAACCAAAATTAGATCACTGACTGGTAAAATAAACTGTAAATATGAAGGTATGATTAAAATAAAAGTCAATCTTAGTTAAGGCATAGCTGTGATTCTCTGTTCAAGATCGTTGAGTTCTTTGAGAATTTCTGCGGGTAAATCATCGTTTAGTTGTTCTTCGAAATACTTTCTGATTTCTTTCACTTCGGTTTGCCAAAATGGTTTGGAAATACTCAACACTTCTTCTAAATCGGCTTTTGTCATTTTCAACCCGCTAATATTTATGTCATCAGGTTTCGGTAGTAATCCAATCGGTGTTTTTACAGCTTCCACCTCGTTACTTAATCTTCGTATTATCCATTCGAGTACTCGGCAATTATCCCCAAAACCGGGCCAAAGAAATTCTCCCTTGGACGATTTTCGAAACCAATTGACATGGAATATCTTAGGAACTTTCGGATACTTTTTACCGAGGCTAAACATACAAATAAATTAAATAAATTATTTTGCAAGACATAATTTAACAAAATTGATGACTTGATTTGAATCTATTTTCCAGGTTGTCACAGAAGTTATTATTTTTGTTCCATTACATTTGTTTTTCTATTTCTATAATATATTAACTTTTTTATCAAATTTGACATCGTTTTAACGATCTTTAATAGGTTAAATTTATTTCTGTTATACATTTTTTATAATTGATATATTGCGTTATATGTCATGTAGAATGACTAAAAAAAGGATGAATATTCGAATACTTCTATTTCACTACTGAAATAAAAATCTGAGATCAAAGCGACGACTTGTGAAATCTATTATGTTGAACGAATGAACGCAGTGAAAAATTACACAACACGATGGAGGGTTCAGCGCTTCAAGACAGGTGATACCAATCATGAAGATGGACAACACTGGGAGCAACGATCGATGTTAAATCAGGAAGAGCTGTATATCTTGGTAGAATATCATCCCAGTTCAAACACCCACTGCACAATCATGAACTCGGCCGCTAAATTCTTACCAACCATAGAGAAAGTGCTAATGGCAGCGAATTGTAACGGGGGAAAATAGGTCTGTAACCTGGTCAGTCAGTTAAACATGTTGTCTCAATTAGGCGTTTCGAAACGAAAATCATGATATGTGTGGTTGAATTTCGAAGGTCCTGTTTACTAGGAGCTATTTATGGATAATCGGGCCATAAGTGTCAACATCAATACGCTAACGTCTGGAGCGCGTTCACGATGCTTTGAACATTAAGTACCTCGCATTGATGAATCATGGAAAAACACTTCTCCAACATTACAATGCTCTATCTTCACGGAACTTGCAGCAGAAAATATAAGACCTGTAGGGAAAAGAAGTCTGTCGCACCCTGCATATAGCACTGACCTCGCTCCTCAGGATTTCCATCTGTTCTGTTCATTATACATTATGTGATAATTTTCATGGCCAATTTCTTTGACACAAAATAGCCTGACTTATACCGTCATAGCATTGAAAAACTAGCTAGAATGTAGCTTTTAAGTGCTAAAAACAATGGATTATACTTCGAGGAACGAAGACTTTTTCAACTGTTATTCACAATTGAAGTTATTGACTGAAAACACTAATAAATTTTGGGCCAACCTTAAAATACTAAAAATTTTTAAGTATTTAATTAAAAATTGTCTTCAGATTACATCATATTTCGTTTATCTTTGAACATTATCAGATAATTTGTTAAAACAATTATTATAAAATTGGAATTTCCTTTTTTTCCTGGAATTTCCTTAACAAAAGCTGTTGACATTGATTGACTGAAGTGCTGTGCTTCATATCGATTAAGAATAAGATTTTCCATTAATTCATTCAAATTGCCTTTAGCAGTTGATTTGAACTCATCCATTCTCACTAGAGTAGAGTTTGGAGACTGTAGCTGATTTGATTAAACGAAGAGAAGCTGAAAAGAAGAAGCTTTGATATCTGAGTTGTCTACAGCAGACCACCAGCTTCTGATGATAAGTCACTACCATCTGCAAAAATTTCTTGCAAAGTGATTAATATTGATTCCAAACATTTGATTGTCGATGCAATGCACTGATGATTTTTCATGACATTCCTGGAGAGATTTTGCAAAACATAAAAGAACATTTAGAAATGCGTACACTAAAACAAATTAGATGGGTCACCCACATTGCAGTTAGGGCTGATGAGGCAACTAATTTGAGAAGACGAACTGTTTTATCAGTTTGCATACGCATTCTTACCCTTAAATGTGTTCCAGTTGAGACTTTTATCGACTCAGAGAATTGAAAAGTACTTAATCGGTGCCCCTTACCGACGGTATTTTGGATGTGTTGGGAAAAATGGATATTCACGTCAAAGATGTATTGTGGCTGTACTTCGATAGTGCCAGACACATGTCTAATAAAAAAATTGCCCACAAGCTCTGCTGATTAAATATCACAACAAAGATATCATTTTTTTGCAAAAATCAAAATATTGTCCAAATATACAACTGCCTCTTTCCAATTCAAGTGTCCTAAAACTTTGGCCATTAGTTCTTGGAAAGTTACTGGGCTGCTTCTATCGCGAAAGGCATCTTTTTGAAACTATATTGTCCGTTCTTTGTCGAGAACGCTGTTTTAATCTTTAATTTTTCTTCCAACTCAACTTGGTAGTACGCCTTGCCAAGATTAATTGTACTAAAATATTGCACACCATTCAGTGTGTTCAGCATATCATCTACATTTGGCATAGGAAACGCTGGTCTGACGGTAATTCTATTCAATTGGAGGAAGTCTAAACACACTCGAATATCTTGTTTTTCCTTCTTCCACACACATACTAAAGGGAAATTCCATGGTGAGCTACATGTTTCGATTATGTCATTTTCTTCGAAATTTTTAATAATATCATCCAATTGTTCTTCAAAGTGTTGACGTTGCCGATAAGGCTTTCCTAGTCTTGGATCCCCGTTTGTTTCTATTCTGTAATTTGTCAATGATGTTTTCCCGATATCCCACTTATCAGCCATGAATACTGATTTATAATATGTTAGAATCTTCATTCACCATTCAATTCACTTGTTAAATATTTCCATTATTCTTTTTATTCTGTCGTCATCTGATGGGTTGTCTCTAATCACCAATATTTCTCCACCTCGAGGTTTTATTCCGAATTTATCCAAGAAATCTATACCTGCGATCATTTCGGGGTCTAGTTCTTTGACCACATAAAACTCTATTAACTTTTGTGTTCCCTCAATAGCCACATTTAATTGAACGATTCCATGATTGATCAGTTCTGAATCATTTGCGCAATGGATACGTTTCTTCCTTTCTCTTATTTTAATATTTTCATGTTTATAATTATCTCCGCTTTAATTACATTTACTCGGGCTCCGGTGTCCAAAATTTTCTATCTTTCACGTAAAAATCCACACTTGGACGTCCTTTCAGTTCTTTATAATTTATCTTAAACTTTAATATCTTCAATATTTCCGTTTTACAATTTAGTTTCTTATCATCTTGAGTTTTCATATTATTACACTGTTCTCGTTTTCCAATGTCTTCACAGTCAAGTTCGCAAATCTCTTGAGAATTATTTTCATACTTAAAATCAAACATACAATCACACACACACATTCATACATACAATCAAACATACATTTACATTGGTTTTCTTATGAAGCACACTCATCACCTCTCCTTGTGATCCTGCTTCCTCGTTTCCCTATTCGTCTCCGAATCTTCTTTTACCTATAGAATAATTTCTTGTTGTATTCTCTTCTCTTCTATCAGAAATTACCGATCTCCTGTCCATTTCATCCTCCCTGTCGTCTAACTCCGCCAAATGTTGTTTCTTATTCATATATGCTGGTCGTTCTCTATATCTTTAATTAGAATAATCTCTCCTGTCATTCCAACGATTTCTATTATTGTCCCATTTCCGTTGTTCACGTTCTTTAAACCTATTTGGGTTTTCATAACATTATGGTCGTAGATATCCTCTTCTTTGACAATGGTTACACTTAACATTCGGACATTCTCTTCTAACATGACCTTCCTCATGGCATGCCCAACAAATTATTTTTCTGACTTTATAATTTCGATGTGTTCCTCCTTTCTTTACTTCTTCGTTCCGTGGTTTTGGTGTTCTTCTTTTATTCTCCACATTTTTCTTATTGTTTTCTTTTCTTGTCTTATATGCTGCTATTGGTGAGTTTCTTTTCTTTTTCCCGTATTCATACATCTTCATTTGTATGTTTTCGATCTCATATACCTTTGTTATCCCGTAAATCGCTATCTCTTGATCGACGTTATCATCCTCAATCATAATAGCATAGACGAAGTTTGATAGTTTTTTCTTACCAAACTTTTTCTCCACTAATTTTTCGACTATCTCATCTGCTTTGCGGAACGCAATTGACGGGTCACCGCAACCTACTCTTAACTCTATGAGATCTTTCATCAAATCCAAAATAGATTTTTCATTTGAAAATTCCGCTCGCATTTTCTCTTTGCAAGTACTCCCTGTGGCCTTCACGTACCTCAGAATCGCATCTGGAGTCAAGTAGGGTGTTATCAATAGGATTTTCCTCTCTTCTGATAATCCCATAATCTTTGAATACCTGTTAAAACTTATCAAGAATTCTTCTAATTTGTGCTCAGATCCATCAAATGTTTCAGGGCCTTTGATGTTCGGAGTCACGTGGTGTGAAGTCACCATGTTAAGAGAACTCACACATTTGATACAACATTTATTACATTGACAAGTTTGATTATCTCTTTGACAATCACTATTATCTCTCGCACTTAAATCTATCACTCAATGTTTAATAATTCTCATTACAATCTGAACTAACTTGAAGAAAATTATTTTACTTAAATTATTTAATTTAAATTTTATTGGCTAAAATAAAATTACTTTTTATAATCATTTTTAAAAATTAATTGGATTTTAACTATTTAAAAATTTACAAAAATAAAATCAATAAAATTATTTAAAAGTTACAATAATAAAAATAAAAAATTTGAATATTAAATCTAAATTTAAATAAATTAATTTCAGACTATAAATATTAAAATAATAATCATCCATCTGATTAGGAGAGGCACAATCCCAAATCAACACACAACATTTAAACATGCAAAAAATACACAAAAACATAAACACACCAAATATTCCTCACAATTATATATTGATTTTTTTTATATTAAGTAATTAAGTAATTAGTGTAGAAGAGTCAATAGATAAAAATAGGGATCTCAGCGCCACCAATCGGTATACAATTATTTGAAGCAGTAATTTGCATAAATTGATTAATACATTTCGAAATTGTAGACGAAGTTTATTATAGAGAGCATTTTAGACTTTTTGAAAGAAAAATGATTATTTGGATAACGAAAGATTTCTTAGATAAGAAATCTTAGTTATCCACAGGGATAACTGGCTTGTGGCCACCAAGCGTTCATAGCGACGTGGCTTTTTGATCCTTCGATGTCGGCTCTTCCTATCATTGTGAAGCAAAATTCACAAAGCGTTGGATTGTTCACCCACTAATAGGGAACGTGAGCTGGGTTTAGACCGTCGTGAGATAGTTAGTTTTACCCTACTATATAAACCGTCATTACAATAGTAATTCTGTTCAGTACGAGAGGAACCACAGATTCGGATCACTGGTAAATGTGCTTGATCGAAAGGTCAGTGGCACGAAGCTACCATCCGAGAGATTAAGAATCTAAGAATTCTTAGATATTCTCCGGATTTAAATCCTATTGAAAAAGTGTATTTTCCTGTATAAACAGTCATATTGATAATATTAACGTTTATGATCGAGGAAATTCGGTTATTAACTAATTACTATAGATCCCATTTGCCACTACCAGATTAACCTTTAGGCAAAGTAGGCCATTGCCAAAGAACCCCGCGATAAAAAGAAAAATATATTATAGTATTGTGTAAAAATTTAGTACCACGTTAAAACATCGAAAAAAAAGTCAAATGTAAAACGTCGAAATGTTAAAACAACGAAAAAATATTTTTAATAAAACATTAAATAAAATGATGTGTTATTAAATAATGCTTAGGTAAATAAATGAATAAATAAGTTAATGAAATTTCTAAATATATTGTCTCAAAACAATGATATGTTAATTTTAAAATTTATGAAATCATATGATATTTTAAAAAATTAAAAAATAATGGCAAATTATGTTTAAAAACAAAAACACGTCATTTGTTAAATTAATTTTTTACGATAATTAATTTCGACGGTATAACCGTCATCGTCAGGTCTGAAGAAAGAAATGAATTTTAAATCTGCTTATATAGCCAAGCAGTGATTATGTCATCAATGGATTATTATGTCATCTAAACACGCTTAATAGGGTTTTCGAGAGACCCGTTTGCACATTAATCTTAGGATCTAAAGATCTGATATAAAGGGCTTCACAGGCCACCTTCTCCCAATAGTTTTTAAAACGAGAACACTGAATTTTAAAATCATTTATGTTTATGTTTTCATTCAACTTACAACCCTTTCTGTGTTCTGCAATATTACTCCCACCTACATGCCGACCATGTTCTTGGATTCTCTTACAAAGATGACGGGACGTCTCTCCAATGTATGTGGCATTACACCCATTACATGTAAATTTATATACGAGATCCGAACATAATCCAAATGGGGTTGGAGATTTATTACAAAACACATTTTGGATTTTATATGTTTGTGATATTATTTTTAAATTAAAGGCATTATTTAATGGCGTGTTTTTGTTTTTAAATATGATATTTTATTTTTTTATTTTATCTTGATGTAACCAGGTGATTGATATATTTTTCGATTAAAAAGAAAATAAAACGTGATATTATTTTTAAAATATATATTTTTTATTCACAGTTTACAATTACAATATTAAAACGAAGATTAAAAGCCTTAACCTTACTTTCTGAATTTATATTTTGAATAGTTAGAGAAGTAGATTCTACTTACCCTAAGTGATTTTAAGTATATAAAAATATAAAAAATATATATTTCGTAATTTGGATCCAACACTTCAAAATTTTATGCAGTGTGAGGGATAATGTAGAATGTTGTAAGTTTGTTGTTTGTATACTGTTTTGATCTGTGACTCTCTTACTCAGATGGGATTGATATGTTATTTGAATGATTATTTGAATTTAATGATATTAATTTTAAGTACTAATTAATTAAAGTTTTATAATTATGAATTTTAATAATATTTTTAGTAAACGATTTTAACTTATTAAATTTAATATATTTTAAAAATTAATGTTCATTTAAAAAATTACGTAATGCCCTTTTATCCAGTAAAATTTAAGAAATTGAAAATTAATATTAAAAACTTTCCCATTCATTGTTTTTTTAGATTTGAATACTTAAACAAAAAACTATATCAATCAAAGAAAGATGATTGTTTACATTCAAATTGTGATGTTGTTAATATGCAGAAAGTAAAATTCGAAGAAAGATCGTGGTTTCAAACATTCCTTATGTTGATGAATGGTGAAACCATTAGAAGAAAAAAGAAATATGTGGTTTTTAACGAAAAACTAATAGCTGATTTAATAGACCGAGCCAATAGAAATCCAGAAACATATACTTTGGAATTAGTAGGTTTTATTTATTATTAATAAATCTTTTTCGACGTTTTTATTTTTAATGTCTTTATTACATCATAAATTTTCGACGTTTTATTTTTCGGTGTTTTAACGTGCCACGAAAAATTTACAGATATGAGCAAGTTAGCAGCGACAGTTGACAGAAAAACAATCTTAAAAATTCAAATGAATTGTGATCAACATTCAACTGTCAATATGTTATTAGTATTTGTTTATGGTTGACTGAGTCAATTATTTCGCTTCGACTCGCTACCGCCGGTAAAAAAAACACCAGACGAGTCACCGTAGATGAAAGTCGCACGGCGTCGGTGTCTGATTACAAAATACAAACGTTTACGTTACTAGCGACAGCGTGACTGACAGTGAAATGAAAAATAAGCCAAAATACTTACAGATTCTAAGAAATTAATTGACGGTTAAATTCGCAAATTGAAATACGACTCTAGAACACTCGTCGATGCTTCGGGACTCTTAATGTGACTGCCTATGGACCTTAATTGTGCTTAATTCGGCACTACTTTCACTTCGGTTATATTAAGTGAAAAAACAAAATGTAACTTTTTACTATTTTCAAAATATAAACGTTAAAATTTTCATGTTTATTGTTTTGATTTGTTCCTTTAAAGTTGGGAAACGCTGTAATAATATGTAGATATGTTAGTTAAATCATTTTAGTAATATTCTCAATCTTAAATTGTATGATATGTATAAAAAACACATTTTATAGTAATTGACATTAATTTAAATTTTAAAAAATAACAATAACTAATTGAAAAAACAAAATTCACAGAATTATGTTCAGAAAAAGTATAATTCTTCTTATTTTTCACGTAAATATTCTCTATATTAATTGTTTTTCAATGATTCTTCAACAAATACTAAAACGTCAAAATTCAGTTTTATATTTACGAAACAATTTTGGCACATCTTCAATAAATGAAAATAAATCATTTCAGTTTACAGAAAATTGGTTTTGATACATAAAATAATTTAAATTAAACGAAAAATCAAGCTTAAATTAATAATTCGCAGAAAGAAGAAACGAAACGAAAATAAATTAATTTTTTCAAATTAAAAAATTTAAATTAATTAATTAAAAAAATAATTTTATAATAATTATCAATTTCAATAATGATTTTTTGTAAATTTGTAAGCCAATCGTTGACATTACTGGTCACAAGTAATGATTCATAATATCCGCTATAGCTGTCTGAAATCGACATCGTCAAACACTGACACCCACGCGTTGCGTGCGGAGGTGTAATAGCACACACCGAACACTGGAGTGTGTATGTGTGTGTCGGCAACTACATAAAAATGATGTATAGCTATTCGTTACCAAATGAATGCGGCGTCACACACACACAAACACACATTTTATCATTAATGAATTTCTCTAATCAATATTAGCTTTATTTGAAAATTATGTTTAAAATATGATTTTAAAGTACATTATTATTATTATTATTTTGTTATTTGTTATCTGTTATTGGCATTTTCTTTGATTAAAATTTAATTAGAAAAAAATTTCAATTAATTTTTTTATCTTTTAAATTAAAATAATTACTTTTAAAATTTTTATCTTACTGAATTATTCATATTAAGATCTACACACACAATTTTAAATTAAAGATTAAAAAAATATTTTTTTAATGAAATTCAAATTGAATACTAAAATAATGAATCTTTCGATATTTGTTCTGGCAATAATTGGCAACGTTGATCTTTCGAAACCTTTCCAGCAGTACTAAATACTCTTTCAGATGGAACGCTACTTGGTTCGAAGGTAGATAAATATTAACTAATTTTTAAAAATTTGGGAAGCAGATGCTGCTTATGTTCCACCATTCAATTAGAGTTTCCAGTCGATGGATCTCATTTTCATATAACGAAGATTCTGCTTCACAATCAACAGTAAATGATGGGATTGGAGTGGCAAAAACTATAAAATTCAAAGACATGAACTAACTAACATATTAAAGTTTTATTCATTTTCAGGCTTTAAAAACTTTGATTCATTTTATAATAACATGTTAATCAGCTTCTTCAAGTTCAGGCTAAATGCAAAATGAACCCAACTTTGAAATCTCTTTGGAATATCAGCGATTATTTCAGAAAAAAACAGCGATTTTTGGAATAAATAAACTTAATAACTTCCGTTTTATTTGAATGTTTCAATATAAAAACGCTGCTTGCTGGTACGAAGAACTTTAAAAAATTACGTTTTCAAAAATATGATGGTAAAATATACTTATGGTACTAGAAGTACCCTATTATTTATTTTTTATTTATAATAAATTATATATATATATATATATATATATATATATATATAT
>MQRK01202290.1:2668-12799 GCA_001938485.1 Girardia tigrina
ATATATATATATATATATATATATATATATATATATATATAAAATATTAATTATATAAATTATAGCAATTAAAAAATATATAATTTTCGGAATACAATTTATTTATACAAATATAAGATGAGAATTAGCTACTTACAAATTTTAAGGAGATTTTCAATTATTATTTTATATTATTTAAAATTATTTTTTATTATATTATTTTGGAATATTTAAAATAGTAGTATTAAAAAATATGTAACACTTGTTTTTCAAACCAGTCGTATATTTACGATGCCAAATTTGGATAATGTACTCATGAATCTATGGAACCATTAACATTTTAGGATTGAATTTATACAATTTTAGTATTTGCTTGAAGTGTCATTTCCATTGAAATATTCGAAATGTTTTATTGACAGAAAATTATACATTTTGGCTTTTTAAAATTTTAATAAATCTGGAATAATTCAGATTCAGGTATCCTTTTGAATAGTGTTATGACATGTGTGGATTATAAAAGTTTTAGCTCTATGGGTAAGTTTTCGCTGAGATGAACGCCCGTGGAGGTTCCTTGTTGAATGTTGTTTATGGGTGAAAAGCTAGAGATTCTGTATTAGAGATATTTAATCTGTGAAAATCTGTTGTTTGATTATCGCTTTATTTGAGCAGTCGACTAATAATTTATGATGTGAAAGGAAATCGGCACCCTGGATAGGTTGGGATACATCAGCGACTATGAATCTCCAACTGAAAGTTTCTCGGAATTTTTTTATACTGAATTGAAGGGTCTTATAACCTGTAGATTTTATGGCGGAACCATTAGCTGTTTGTAAATAGGTTGGATCACATGCGGTCAGTTCTGTGCGGTATTTTAATGAGAGGACTGAAACGGCTGACCCGGTATCGACAAAAATTTGATTACTTTATCAGAATGATTGGTAAGAGAGACTGGTAGAGTAAAAATATTTGAAACGAATGGTATCATTTTCGGAGAGGAAGGGTGAAAAATACCCTTGCCAGAGGTTGCCGGTGCCGATGAGGGGCCAGTTAGTTTAAAGTTGAATCACTGTTTAAAGTGTTCCATGTGCAACCATCGAGACATTTACGAAAGTTGTCTTGATATTTCCCATGATATACGCACATTTTGGGTTTAAATATTTCGCTATTAAAAATCGGCAATCGAATTGACAAGATTTCGCGTTGTTCTTAAATTTTTGATGATAGTAGCAGATGATTGTATTAGTTGATAACGATCGGTTCCTAATGTGTGACCTGGAAGTGCTTCTAGAAGATCTTATCGATAATTGGTTGATACTGGCCGTGAATATTGAAATGGAGTCTTGTAGTGATTTGGTTGTTTGCTTCAAAAGTTTTAATTACATATTCTGAGTGTTAATGCTAGCAGTTATGGCAGGGACTGGTTGATTTTGTTTTATCAATTCGAAAGATCTATCGGCAATAGCTGCTAAATCATCTAGAGGTACTGATGTCGGTACTACAAGTATCTGAAGCTATGAAGGTAAACTTTGTATAAAAGCTGTCTCAATAAATCGTCGTTTTGAGTAAATGCTGGATTAAGCGATGATAATTCAATTCTTGCTTTACACAATTATTCAGTGGGTTGATTATTCCCTATGATTGTTGATTTGAAATATTTTTCAATGATGTCGTATTGATTTGGATCAGTCAATGAAGATACATCTTTGGTGAGTTCGTCGTACGCGTTAGCTGACATGAGAATTTGAGGTATATTAGCGATCCTTATACAATAGTCAGACGATAAGAGAGATAAAAGACTGTATGCTTGTGTTTTTGTGATACTAGTCCGACAGTTTTTGACCAATGCTTATGTATACTGAATCAAGAAGCTATCGAACCACTGGAATGAAGGAAAGGTTTTACGCATGGGACAAGAGTGCTTATCAAATCAGACTCGGAAAAGTTTTTATTTGAGGTGAATCGGATGTAGGACCACCAAAAAGCTTAAAATTTATATCGATGTGGTTAGTTTGCTCAAGATTAAAAAAATCTGTGAGTAGTTTCGATGAGTTTGGAATAATCCTACCTCCAGCATAGATGCAAAAAGTATGAGTGGAAGATATATTAAGTTTTGAAGCGATAATTTTGTATAAGAATTGTGTAGTTTCAATGTGAGGTGTGTCAAAATACCGCGGTTGATTCCCAGTTTTATGTATAAAATACAATTATTTAGATTTAAACTTAGCGGGTAGCATATGCACCTGAATATATAAAAATTTACAACTAATAATGAAAATATATACACAAAAATATATTGAAAGGGTAAAAAAACATAAAGATCATATAAAATAAGGAAAAAATCACACTTTTGACACCATTTTGTAGGAGTACGTCTTTTTTAGCGATTATCGATTGCACGTTTATATTCTCTTTTGGAATAGTTTTTTTATTCTGTTTAACCGGCATCGGCTCTTTCTTTCCTTTCCATATTTTCTCAGTATCCGAATTAACCGCTCGTGGAATGTGTTCAACGAAAACGATGGATCCGATTAACATAGCGATTATCCACGGGCATTGTAAATTTATTGATTTTTTTGTTTTTTCCTCAACAGTTGATAATTTAGCAGCTCCACAATCCATATTAATTAATTAATATATTTTGTTTATCGTTGTAAACGAATAAAACTCGTATCAGCAAATAATGTCAAAAAAATCTCCAAATTAAAATTAATATATTTTGATAATAATCAACGATTAAAACAATTTTTTACAACATTTAAATAAAAGTTTTTAGTATTAATATATAAAAATTTACATATAAAAAAATTAGAAAAGTTACAACACAACACTGAGTATTGTAGTTTACTGTGTATTCAAAGTTATCCGTCACAGTTGGTAGACTTATATATATTACATACGCACTAAAAATGATTATTAAAATAGTTTATATTTATTATTTCTATAATGTATTAATTAGAGTATTTTGTAATAAATGATTTTAGAAGCAGTCATTTAAATAATCAGATTTGAAGTTTATAATATAAAATATATTTTTTCTATTTTTGTTTATGAATATAAATTTTGAAGAAACTTGTGTTGCAAACAGTTTCCGCATAAAACATACTTGCAAGGTTTTTATTACAAAATGACAAAAATGTTATGCTAACATATGCAAAAGAAAATTATAAAGTCATTTCAGTGAAAGCATTATTTGAAGATTATGCCAAAAAAAGAATATTGTAAAGAAAATAATAGGAAATCGGACAATATCAAGTTATTTACGCTTGAATCTGTTATACATAATCTTATAAAAAAATTACATTCCCAATCTAATCGTTTAAAAACATGTACTCCCTCCATCCGGAAATATGGTATACATTTGTATACCAAAATGTATACTAAAAGGTATACCATATTTCCGGACGGAGGGAGTATTTAAGAAGGCTTTATGCTTTTGAAAGCACTTATGTTCAAGTATTATATACCTTCGAAAATAAGCAGACTTTGAAAAAAGAATTTTTTGGATGATTGTACTAACTCAAGGGTCGATTGAGGGAATCGATAATCATGACTTTGTAAGATATAATATATGTACTTGTACATGTATTGTCTCTAATTATAAAACGTTAAAGAAAGCAATTTAGAAAGCCTACCTATGTTTATTAGGGGATCAGGACAATTCGTCTCTCACAATTCGTTCCAGAAAAATTCGTCCCCGGAAAATTCGTCCCCGGGAAAAATTCATCCCCAGAAAAATTAAGTAAAATTAACAATTACAAATTAAAAATACTCCTCCTCGGGAAAATTCGTCCACCACAATTAGGCTTATAATATTTTAATTACTGATTGTAACTGATCATAATTTTACAATATGGGTTAGAATGATTCCGTGTCTTGCATTTATTCAGCCATCTGATGTTCCAGATGTCATTAAAGAATTACTAGACAGTGAAAAAATTCCTATTGAAGTACTTTCAATGTCTTCATATTTTGAAGATACATACATTGGAAAAAAAGGTACGCAGTAGACGCAGATCACCTATTTTGGAAATACAGATGTGGAATCAATATCAGCGAACGTTAAATGAAGATCATCGTACAAATATTGAAGGTTGGCATCGTGGATTTTCTTAGATCTGGAGTACAGTTTACCGAAATATGTATAGATTCGTCGATGTTCTCAAAAAACAACAAAAACTTCTTCAATATGATCCGGATACCTATCGCCACAAGAAATAAAAAATATCAAAAAAATTCAAAAAGAGTTCACTCCATTGTTTGTGACCATGATAAAATACGTAATATTATTGAGTATCTGAGAGGTATTCCATTTATTTTAACTTCGAAGTTAAAAAATCTGAAAATGTAATTTGGATCAATAAATTTTAAAAATTAATCCTTCTTAGTTTTGATTTTGTTTTTAGCATTTATTTTTAATTGAATTTATAATTTATGATATTTCATATAAATATAAAAATTAATTTTATTTGAAGAGTGTACATTTTGTTCCCCGAATTGGAATATTTTTTGTAATATTTTTTCGTAAAAACTGCATTTTAATCAGTAACTTTATCACAATAGTATTTTTTATTTATTAATAAAACACCAATTATCCCGGGGACGAATTTTCCGACACCCGTTTATTAGAGCAATAAATATTGGGAATAAGAGCCAACTAACAACAAGAGGAGATATGATTAACTGGTTCTTTATTCTCTATGCGTGTACATATGTGTTATATATGACATATTATGAACTTTTCATTATCTTATTATATCTACATAATATATACGATATTAAATTATCATGAAGCAACACCCAGAGAGAGAAGTACTATGAAGGCAACCACATCATTTCCTATGAATGCAACTAAACAAAAAACGAAACGGAAGTTATATTCGGCCAGAAAATAGATCGATAACAGTGGTATGAAGACAGTAAAGTAAATCGAGGAGATATAATACAAAAAATAAAAGAAAAGAATATTCCAGAAGCAAAAGAGGCACGAAGAATATAGAAAGTGGGAGATAGAGTCTTAATAATAAAGGATAAAAATAATAAAAATTAACAGAACGAAATTAAATCTAAAACTTATGATTTAAAATCATAATATTTATACTACATAAATATTGAAAGTATATTTTATTATATTTTATTACACATTGAAGAACCCCAAAACCTTTGACCAGATATAAGCACATAAAAATGAGATTATACATATTTACTAAGTTTTTAATTTAAATTAATATTACCATTAATTTTGAATCACCCTGTATCAACGACATTACATTGATAGAATTGACTATACAAATATTTTGATTGATGAGTTTCATGTTTATTATTTATTATAAAAATTAAAAATTAATTTTATAATGTTCTTCATGTTAAACGGTTTTTATAACATGGCGAAACGTGTTCTTTGCATCGTAAGAGAGTCTGCTACATATAATTTCAGACATCAAAAATTTGTAATTTAAATTGTTAAAAATATTGCATAAAAATAAAAATAATCATATTAGATTTTTTTTTTACAATTAATAACATTATCTTGACTATTACTTGGGACTGGATTATTTTTTTAAAAAATTCAAACAATAATTGTTATAAATAAATTTAGCCACTTCAACCGGAAGATCCTCTAGAAAGGCCTGACAGATGAAAAACTAGCGGTTTTTGTCCTTGACAAAAGATTTTTGTCAACTTCTATACCGCCGACGCATATTCATCCACTGCTTCTCGCGTCGTAGACTCCGAGTTTAAATTTATGATATGCATCTTTTGGAACTTGATCGTATGCCTCCATGAGGGTCACTTTCGCAGCCTCATAATTCTCTTGATCATTGCTTCCAATCCCAGCGAACAGCTATAGGGGGCGGTCCTCTTGCACCATAGGGATAATCACTGCTTTATTCACAACGTAGATAGCCGCAGCAGACTCGAATTTTCGGTACCACATCCCGAAATCACCAGTTCCGTCAAACCGGCAAATTTTATTTTTCATATGTCGCCCTAGCTTCTAAGAATGGTTAGAAACTTAGGATAATTTATTTACAACACAATTCACTTTATTTTCAATTCACTTGCGTAATTCACGCAATTCAAAAAATAATATTATTATATAAATTTTAAAAAATTATATTAATTAAAAATGTAAAATGAACGAGAAATTTAGAGTTTAATTAAATGATCATTTGAAATAAAAAAACATTCGAAAAAAAGACTGAATGATTTTGTATCCTTCTTTTTCTTCTATTCTAAATAAGAATATATAATCTGTTCTTCTAATCGTAATTGCTACATAAAAAATATTGTATTACATGCTGTAAAATTGAGATTGACATAGAAATTTTAGACATTATTTACATCGTATATGAGCAAAGAGTTAAGCTTTCCGCGGGATGTTTGAATCTGACGGAACTATATTCATATTTAATGGCGGGTACAGAACAAACACATTCTTTCCTGGAACATTTCCCACACGTTGTTTGATTAGCTTTCTGTTTCGACATCATTTGAAATGTGAATAAATGTAACAGTTTCAGTTTGATCAAATGAACAATTTTCAATAGGACCAGAAATTTAAGAATCATAAAAAGAAAGTTAATATATTGGACAATAAATTCGATATATTGTAAAACGACTTCTTCGTTGACGAAGTTCTGATTTCGAGAAGTTGAAAAGTTCGGTTTAAATTTCAAAGTTTCCCGGAAACTTTTTTTGTGATACTTTAAATACGAATAATAAAAATATTTGAAAGTAAAATAAACGACTCTGGGTAAAGAACATATACCGAAAAGAAGAGAAATAATGCTGAGAGCGTAATTCATTTGAAAAACTAAATCTAAATTAATAATATACTTTGCTAAATTACTATCGGCAACTCGCTTTCTTTGAAAATACATTGCTCCACAACTCAGGCACACAATGCATGGAATAATCTCCCCGACGACATGGTCCAATATTGGCCAAACACATTCTGTGAAAACTTGTTTCAAAGGCCATGTTGTGGAAAAACTGCATTGAAATGTTTTTTTCAATGTTCGATTGTGAAGGGCGATGCCGTCGTTTTCTGTTACGTCAAATGTCCAAAAGAATTGGGCATTAATCGTCATCAGTACTGCCGCTATAACGATCATAACGTTACGTATCCATTCTGATTTGAAGGCATCATTCATATGTTTGGGATGCTTAACGAATTTCCAATTATCAATAGCCATTGCCATGTATAATATAAAATTAGAATGTTTGAATAAATTATATGCAAATGGTAACATTTGACAGGAAGACCTTGATAGAATCTGAATAGAGGCCAATACTTTGATTCGAAAATAAGCTTCAATAACAACATCACCTCCTTGAATAATAAGTTCGACGATGTCAAAGAGTGCCAAATAAATGATGTAAGTTGCTAAAGGATGGAGCTTTCTTGATATTCTCTGAACAGCAAGAATTGACAAGAAACTTGTGAGAAGAGCCACAAACAAAGTTATTGGAATTAAAATTTGAGTAAGTTTCATTATATATATACTGTGTTTGTCTCGATCATGATAGCAGTTCAACTTTAAATCTTCATAAGATACACTCAAATCTAGAAAATGATATTTTATTAATATACTTTATACATAAAAGTAGTCATATGATATACGGAAATTAACAATAATTAAAATTGAAACTCCGTATAGTCAAAGTCAATATATTTACACTTTTACTTGGATTCCTTGAGTATGATAATGTATAGTTTCAACAGGAATATTACAATAATTAGTGTTTCTTTATGACATTTTTCAAGAAAACACGGTTATATTATTTAATTTCATTTTAAAGTGGTATTCTTTTACAATAATTTTTTATTGATATTTAATATTCAAAATATTATTTAATTAAAATTAGTCATAGTATTTGAATGATTTAAATATGATTGTGGTGCTCGAGAAATCGACTGCAAAAATTGTGAATAAATAAGAGATAAAAATCAACAATTTGTTTAAACATATCAATGAGTGAATGGCGAGAGACATTTTTTTGAATACGTACTGTAAATAAACATGAGTGTTAAATTTTGATTAAATAAATTACGAATCGTGTGTGTACTGTTCTGAATATTTCAATTATCTATTATTACAGGGTGGCCCAATGGGTACGCAGCCTCTAATTTTTGCATATTCTAAATCTACTCGTCAAGACGAGTATTTTGATATATAACATGTGAATAATAACATTTATAATATTATAACATTTATAGAATTAATAATAACATTTATAACATTATAGAATTATAACATTTAGAATATGCAAAAATTAGAGGCTGCGTACCCATTGGGCCACCCTGTATAATCATACATCACAACCTCATGCGGCATCCGCGGAATCATACCGCTCAATGGCAACCAGAACCGGTCGGACTGACCTAGGTCGAAACAAATCGAACAGACAGACGTAGTGTGGATGGGACTATTGCACTGCCCTTCACTTTGGACGGTACCGCTCGTCATACGGTGGACGACACTCAACGAGTAACTACCACGAATTGGTTACGGCACCGACACGAAATGATGTGTAGATGATGTGGTCACAGATGTGTGTCAAAGGATGTGGTCACTGGACTCGATCGCTGCACGGCTGCCTTTGAATTGACACGCCAATGTCTCCGGGCAGCGATTCCAAAAACGTTAAAGAGATGCCGGTTGCCATAACTCGATCCTGTGGCCAGCACTCTAATTATTTAATCAAAAATTCAATCTTTAAAACTCATGGAACGTAATTTTTGCCATCATTAAATGTTGATAATGAGAAGGTTACATACTTTATAAGAAATTTAAAAAATAATGGCAAAATTTTATAATTAAGAACGCCATTAAAATCAAATTTTATTGCAATATATTTCGGTGAATTTTCCACCATCTTCAGGCTAAATTACCAACAATTTTGCTGTCTTATATATAGCAAATTGGTGATTATGTAAACATCTTGTGTAATAACTAATTAAATATTTTCAACAAATTGGAAGAGAGACTTGTTTGTACATTAATGGACGGATTAAGTGATTTAATCAATAATGCCTCACAAGGAACTCTTTCCCAATAATTTTTAAAATTACTGCACAATATTTTAAAATTAGTTGTTTTCACCTCCGACTTACAACCCTTCATATGTCCAGCAATATTACTCCCATTACCCAATCGTCCATGCTCCTGAATCCGTTTACAGAGATGACGAGACGTCTCTCCAATGTATGTAGCGTTGCACCCATTACACGAAAATTGATAAACCAGATTGGAACATAAACTCAAAGGAGTACGAGATTCATTGCTGAATATACTTTGAATTTTGTAAGATTTAGAAATGATTTTTAAATTCAAATTTTTACCATCGATTGATTTTAAAATAGACGATTTCAATTTTTTGTAACCTTCTGAATAAGGAACGATTAGCGTATATCCAATATTAAAATTTTCATTAGATTACTTAGAATTACTTACTTTTGCAACATCAAATGTTCATTTTTTGTTTAATGATAATTGATATAAACAGGTAGATGGTGTTGCCATGGGTTCCCCTTTGGCACCAACACTTGCATCCATTTTTCTTTCTAATATTGAAAATAAAATTCACTTGTTCACTGGTGTTAGACCTTTAGCTTATAAACGATATGTTGATGATATTTTTCTTGTTTTCAAAGAGCGTGAAAATATGTTGCCGTTTTTAGCTTATATGAATTTCCTTCATTCTAATATTGTTTTCACGGTTGAGCTTGAGAAGAATGGTGTTTTACCATTTTTAGATTTGTTAATCGAGAGAAAAGGAAGTCGTTACGAAACAGAGATTTATAGAAAGAAAACAGATACAAGTCTATATACTACTACTAAAAGCTTCTGTGAACCTAAGTACAATAGAAGTATGATAAAGGGTTTGTTATTTAGATGTTGGTCTAGACCATCAACATATGAAAAAGCATATGCAAGCATAGATAAACTAACAGAACTATTGCAGAAAAATGGCTATTCGAAATCATTTTTAGAGAAATTAACTAATGAGACGATAGATAAATTAACAGGAGGGTAAAGACGAATTAAAACCCGATAAATTATCTAATGAAAATTTTAATATTGGATATTCGCTAATCGTTCCTTATTCAGAAGGTTACAAAAAATTGAAATCGTCTATTTTAAAATC
>MQRK01202290.1:14094-28688 GCA_001938485.1 Girardia tigrina
ATATATATATATATATATATATATATATATATATATATATATATAATTGTTTTTACCAAATCAAGAATCTCAATTTGTTTCCGTACATCTTTACGTACAGACATTAGCTCCTACAAATGATGGTATCTAGCACTACTTCATCTTCCTTATCCATGTTAATATTATTTAAGACTGGGTAAGTTCCATATGAGTTTTTTTAATTTTATCAAATCTTGATATCCATATATAAGGCTGGTCTGTTAATAATTGTGTGATAGAGTTTCAGTTAAACTTAAGTTATTTCAGATAACAACAATAACTACGTAGATAATTTTTAATTAATTCTGCAAGTTAAAGGTTTTGAAAATGAAAATATCTTTGAACTAAATTCAAAACGAGAAAATAAACATTAAAAGAGATAGTTGGTCTGGAGAAAGTCTTCCTTAGAAATGTTAAAATTATATATCTATACTGATGTATTTTAAAAAATGTTATAAATTTTATAATTAATCGTAAAAAATAAATAAAAACAAAATTTATTTGAATTGAAAAATCAATTTTGAAAAATTATATATAATTTAATATAATATTAATTTTCTGAACAAAATTCAATATTTGATCGTTAAAATTAAATAAAAATCTAATAAATATTCTATTTTATTAAAATTAAAAGTGTTATAAAAATTTTCTGAATAAAATAGCCATAAAAGAAAATTAATTATTTAATTGTGACGACAAACTAAATATGTATACAATTAAATTTATTTTTCGACGAAAATTCATTTTTTATTATTTAATAAATTAAATTATGTACAATTTTCACTTTTAAAAAAAATTTAATTTATATTATTTATAACAAATAAAATAAAAACCTAAATAATATTTCTTTGTTTCATTGAACACCAATAAAAAATCAGTCATTCGAAAAAATAAAAATAAAAAAATTAATTTTATTTAAAAATAATAAAAAATTGTTTTGATTAATAGGTTGTAAAGTTGAATAATTCTAATTTAAAATATTATTTTGTGAAATTAATATAAAATAAATTAAGAACAACATTTAAAATTTTTTTTAAATCTAAAAAAAATTATGTGAATTTATTTTTATAAATAAAGATAAAACGTTTTAATGTGAATTTTTAATAAAAATATAAAGGCAATAAAATCAAAATAAAAAGTTAAAATAACGAAATTTGGGTTTTTATGTGAGAATTGGGGCGGGATTTTCGTTGAGGGAATAAGAATAAATTTTTGAAATATTTTTTAATTTTCTTCTTTTTTATATCATTTATTAAATGTTAGTCAAAATATAATTATATAATTCTCGCCAATCAGTGTTATATACTAGGTTGTCACAAAACTTTTGTCGCAAAGAAAATGGAATATTTAACAATTATATTTTTCACAATCAATATAAAAACCACGAAACAAAATGACTTAACTACAATGTAATTTTAACTTTAAATCTGTTCTTGAAGTATTAAAGGATCTAGATAATCCATATATTGTATCACTGCATCAACCACATCATTCTCAGATGAAATCTGGACACTTTTCAAATTGATGATTTATATTCCTAAGAAGAAATATCAAATAGATTTAAGTCAGGTGAGTAAGGTGACTGTTTGATCATACCAAAGTCACTTATTTCAAGAAACTAAAGAGACACAAATTGAGAGCATTATTTTATTCCTTGACTTGGGGTATGTAAAATGTTTTGTCATTATTGCACTCTTTGATTCTTGTTTTCGTCATTCAGATAGTATCGAACCCATATGTCATAAACAGTTTGTAGTTTATTTAATGTAGCATTTTTAAACAATTATCCTTTATAGATGCAATAACCTGAACAAGTTGTCTTCGCGATAAAAATGGATCCGTTGAAAGTGCTGCTTCCACCTTTTCCTTTGAGTCACCGTCTGTTGAATTGAACGGGCTTCCAAGCCGAGCTTCATCGTCGAATGCTTCTTTAGTTATGTCTTCAAAATACTTCATTCATCTTTGTATCGTTCTTAATGAAGGTGTTTTTTCAGCCTAAACAGTCTCTAGAACTATGAAAATGTACTGATGTACCAACTAACGTTTATTTGATAATTCAAAATCTCCACGAAATCTTTCATGTATTAAAAAAATACAATTTAATGTAATAACTCCCCAAATCTAATAGTCTTCAAGATACATAAACAGACACTGACGGAACAAAAGAAACTAGTCGCCTTCGCCGTTTAAAACGCGCGAGCAAGGAAAATCTTCAAATCGTGCTGGTCGACGAAGAACTTTTCTGAGCAAAAAAATGCGTAAAATCTTTTGCCATTAATATTTGCTGTTGTTCACATTTGTCTCTTAGAGGCTGCTGTAGAAGAGAAAATTCTCCATCAACTTCATTACTAGAGAATCCATTATCTGAATCTAAACAGCTGACTGTGTCACGTGTGTAACAAATTCTTCGCAGTTGGCTGTGCCTAAACATGTCGCTTTTTTCATTGTCAGCCCTTTCTTGTCATCTCCTCTCTGTACATGCTAGTACGGCATCTACGGTACTATCTTTATTTAGTCATTAATTTATCTATCGTCTCATTAGTTAGTTTCTCTAAAAATGATTTCGAAAAGCCATTTTTCTGCAATAGTTCTGTTAGTTTATCTTGCTTGCATCTGCTTTTTCATATGTTGATGATAGAGACCAACATCTGAATAACCAACCTTTTATCATACTTCTGTTATACTTATGTTCACAGAAGCTTTTAGTAATAGTACACCACTTGTATCTGTTTTCTTTCCTTAAATCTCTGTCTCGTAACGACTCCCTTACGTTATAAATCGGAGGTGAAAACAACTAATTTTAAAATATTGTGCAGTAATTTTAAAAATTATTGGGAAAAGTTACTTGTGAAGTATTATTGATTAAATCACTTAATCCGTCCATTAATGTCCAAACAAGTCTCTGTTCCAATTTGTTGAAAATATTCAATTACTTATTACGTAAGATGTTTGCATAAACATTAATTTGCTATATATAAGACAGCAAAATTGTTGTTAATTCAGCCTGAAGATGGTGGAAAATCCACCGAAATATATTGCTACAATAAAATTTGATTTTAATGGCGTTCTTGATTTTAATAAAAATTTGCCATTATTTTTTCTTATTAAGAAATAATTTTTTATTGAAATTTCATCACCACGTATTAATTGTAATATTATTAAATTCTTATTTTTTTTATTAAAACCTTATCGTAAGTTACGATTCGTAACTGATTAATCTTAATATTATTTGTTTCTTTTTTAATTTTCAAGCTAATTCTTTAATTTCTTGTATAAGGAAACCGTTTATTATTTTTTTTAATTATCACTTAAAAATATTTTGTTGTAAAATTTCGTTTCAATAAAATCTCAATAACTTTTACTTTTAAAACTTCCAACTTATTGAGGTAATATTTCATTGTAAAAAATTCTTCTCAATAAAAATTCTGGTTTTAGATACTTTACATGTTTTTAATTTTCACATATTCAAAAATGTTTTACATTTGTCAAATCCTCACAAATTTTTTTATTGGATAGAAACAAACATTATAATTATTTCTATGATTATATCACTAACAACCATATTAGATAAATTATCGCTGAAATATGATACTCCGAGTATACACGGGATTGGTGTGCTGTGGTCCATCGGTACAAAAAATATCGAAAAAACGTCGAAAAAGAAAATGTCGATTTAATAAAACATTAAATGAAATGATGTATTATTAAATAATGATTAAATGAATAAATAAATAAATGCAATATATGCACTTTAAATTGCATTTCCAAGTGTGTATTTCCAAGGCTGTTAGTTTCATTTCTGGCAAATATTATGAAAAAATAATAAATTTAGGATTAAAAACATTATATAGTGAAAATGAACTTATAAGAATATATACCAGTGCTTTATCAGCACTGCCATTTATTGAAAAACTACATATTAGAAATGTTTTCAACTTTATAAAATCTTTTTAATGAAATTTTAGGTACAAGAACACTTCTTTTTAATGATATTGCAAGAACTAATAATGCCATTAAAATATATCATTCAGATATATTTTTGGTATTTTTTCGAGGTTTTAACGTGCCACGGGTCCATCTAATGAACCCCTTGTATACACGGGATAAATCGGTAAGGGATTAAAATGATTATAACAATTTTCACACCGGAATTTTTAAACATTTATTATTCATTTAAATTAAAAACCTTTCCGACAAAACTACTTGAATTTACATACTTTAAAATAAACTTTTCATTTTTATTTTTGAACTTATATATATATATATATATATATATATATATACATATAACTACTTTAATTTAATAAAAATCGAAATTAAATTAAATGTCAGTAAATAAATTAATTAATCATTTTCCCCATTATTTTAAATTTAGACTTCAGACTTATGAAATTGATTAATATAATTTATTCTCTTTAGACTCACTTACAGAAAAGTAAAAATATTTTTCAGTTTCTTTTGTTTATGTAATTTATGGACGAAATATAAAAAAATAAAATAAAATACGATATTGGATATCAACTTTAAAATGTGATGTAATTTTAAATTATGGAAATTAACACTTTATAATTACATTTTAGAAAGAGATCATTTATCTTTAGTTGTATAATGATAGTCAAAACATATTGTGGTGCTTGCGTCAAAAACAATTTAACAAACCTTTATTTTTTAATAGAAACCTGTGTAGAAAATTTTAATACTAAAATAAAGAATCGTCGTTTATTTTTCTTTTTTGACTATTTTGATATTATCATTAATCGATATCCGAGAGCACGCTGATTGGTGACCACTCGGCCTAATCGGGTTATTAGACCGAACGATTCCCTCGATCGCCGGGCTCCCGCACAGTCAAGATGTCCTGGCTGATGCGTCTCAACCCAGTTACTAGAACTTCACATATGAAGCATTTTTTCGATTATATCCATTATGAAAGTTTTTTCAAATTACTGATAAAAATAAATTATATATTATTCAAAATAATCTTTATTAGCCCGTAGCGATTGGAATTAAAATATAAAAAGCTTGGAATTCATTACGGAGTTATTTTTTAAATTGTACTCCCTCCGTCCGGAAATATGGTATACATTTCTTTACCAAAATGTATACTAAAATGTATACCATATTTCCGGACGGATGGAGTAACATAAATAAAATCAAAGATTATTTCATAAGAAAAAAACCCTCTAATCCCTCAACATCTGTCTTATCCTTAGCCCTTCCAATTCCCTATTTTTTCTCAGTAAATAACGAGTCGACCGATCTTATCCTAATTTTAGTGGCCACTCTATGGCTAAGTAATATTTTAAAGTAATATTTATTTAAAAAGTAATATTTATTAGTAAACGATTAAGCAAAGACATAAATTTTCATACTTAAGTTTCACTATGGCAAAATTATATTTTGTCTGATTATTAATGATTACCAAAACAACATTTAATATTGTGAATGAAAGTTAGTTTTATGAATAGAAAAATCAGCTCTTGAAATGGATGAGGTTATATCCTCACTAAAATTACAATGACCAGAAATCATATCCGCTGGATTCGGCTATGGATTCTCACTAATCTGTCTTATAAAATGATAATTTAACATTCAAATTTGATATTCAAATTTATACAAATACAGGGTGTCCCAAAAATATGTATACACATTAATTTTCTTTCTTCGAAGTTAAGCCTGCATGCCATTCCTATGATAGGGATTGAATCTACAAAAAACCTATTTATGTTAAAAAAACTATTTATATTAAATATAATGAAAGTTAAACATAAATAAAATTCAATAAAATTCAATAAAATTCAATAAAATTAAATTTTTAATGTGTATACATATTTTTGGGACACCCTGTATATACAAGATTGTTCACTAAATTCTGGAAATCACTTTAATGTAACTAACATAATCCTAGTATTGTCAATTTTTTATAAATGGTTATTCTGAATATTCTAAATTCTTAAGGAAATGATACTTTTTTGATTTAAGAATGCTGCAACTCATTCTTCTACTAGATCTTTTGAGCATGATTTTTAGGCAATATAAGTTTAATATTTGTCTCTATTTTCATTTTTTGGTGCAAATTGTTTTTGAATTATTTTCTGAAAATATCCAGATAATCATACTCGTAGAAGTAAAGGGAAATGTCCAAATTCTTCGACATAGCTATTTTAATGATACCATCTTTGAATACCTCTTTACTTTCTGTTGTCCGGTTCCCTATTCTCGACGACCTAAAGAGCCGAACGACATAATTGTGAAACGCCCAGGCCTTTCTCGGCATCCGCTCTGCTTGTCTCGGTCGACATGAACCGATATCACACCGGTGTGTTCGAGGTGAACGCGGCCGGACTGGTAATGGACCGGTCTGACGGCAATCACGGATGGGGACTCCTGGAGATTTTTCACAGACTGACAGAAGAGAGGGTCCCGTCAGATTCGATTAAAGTTCTATGGAGCGGCTGCTTTTGTAAACAACAGTGCCAGAACGTAGGGGCTTTCTTTACAAGAGCCGCATTGTCACGAGCTCGAACTATCGATCGTGATTCGAGATCAGCATAGTTTACGGTTGCTCTGATCTGATTTCTTTTGGGAGTCTATTAAAATATTCTGCAGTGCTTCGACACAATCATTTAAAGTGAGCATAATTAAGATCAGTAATAGTGAATGTAAAGGAAAGTTGATCTGACAATCATGTATTTGAATTTTCACGAAAAAGTATCCGACTTTATTAAAAAAAACTATTAATTTTTTACAATTTTTAAACATTGAATTATTATTAAGTTTTTCAATTGTTTTTTTTCTCTATCGATAATCAAAGCACCACATTGTTACTTTACCTTCAGACATTTACAAGATCAATTTTAATGTGTTATATAAGTATCATTACTTAGGCAGGTACGTGATATATTTTGTCGTTATCAATTTTCATCATTAATTTTATCGTCTCTAAAAACTCTAATTTTTCTTTTAACATCTATATAACTAAACCCCTTTTTGGTCTTTTCAAAACTCTTTTACCCATCACAACCAAAAATTAATTATTTGATCCAATAATTAGTTACAAGAAAAAATATTTTACAAAAAATATTTTTCCAAGATTTGCAATCAATTTTAAAAAAACAAAAAAACAAACAAATTAAACTTTAATCTTTACGTCAACAAAACTCCACCCAACAAAATATTAAATTATTTTTTTCTATTAAAATTATCTCTCGATTTTGCAATTCGCTACTTATGAAAAAGACCGAAAGAAGTTGTTTTGAAAATCTGTTATTTGGTTTACTTAGTTGAAAAAATAAACAGAAAATTTACACAAAAAAATATTTTTTGTTTTTCAATTAGAAAAAAAATCAGAAAAAAAATAAACACGATGCCAAGAAATTTTATTGCTATTTTTTACTTAATAAGATGTGATTGTAAATGTCGTGTTAGCGTGGGTCTGGCTTTTGTCTTTCGATACTTACAACAAATGCGGAGAATTAATTATTATTTTTTGGTTAAAATTGGAGAGCGAAATGTTTGATGAGTGTTCGGTAATGAATTTCCTGGCTACAGTGACCCCCTCCGTGATCGGCAATCACTTTTGGTACACGCTACGGAAAATAATGCATTGTAATTTAATTTTTCTTCTGTCTTTTTAATCAAAAACAAATTTTATTAAGCTGACCATTAAATTTCGGTTCATTTGTTTCGATAATTGAAATTTTCTTTTTAATTTTAAATTAGAGTGATAATATTTGTTTTTGATCAAAATTTCAAGAAGGAAAATTGCAGGTCAAAACATAAATATATACCTATTATATATACACATACAGTCAGGTGCAAAAGTTTGGAAACGCTTGTTCTTAAATTGTCTTTTACACCCAACTGCAATTATATTGACAAAAGCACACCAAAATACAAAGATTTTATTGGAACATTATAATAAAACACAAATTTATCAAAACTTGTCATAACTGGCACATAAACCACGAAAAACCAGTGTATATTTAGTATTTTGTGTATTGATATTTAATATTAATATTTCAACCTGTCTTTGACTGGTTGACCTTGGACGACCAGATCGAGATCTTGAACATAAGGAACCAGTCTCCCTTTTTCTATGATCAGTCTGACACACAACTCCACGAGAAACATTAAGAGTTGTAGATATTTGTCGATAAGAAACGCCGTGCATCTGCAATGCCAAAACTGCTGCACGCTGTTTTGTTGTTAGCGCCTTGCCGCGGACAGGCATGATTCTAAAATAAATAATGACAATTTATAACTTGAAAAGTAATAAAAATAAAATATGCATTTAATCATTTAAGTGGTTTATGTATACTTAACAATGAATACACAAGCATGCAGTGCAACAACAAAAAGCAGTATAGAAACAAGAGTTCACAAACTTTTGCACCTGACTGTATATATACGTTGCATTTATAGTCGAAAGACCATTACGTCACCATTTCTTACATCAGAATACTCTAATATGATTGGTCGAATGATTGTATGTTTAAACACGGTTTATGAAACTTAATTAAGAGTGCTTCAGTAATTATCCTTTCAAAGTTACAGATAAAATTATTAATCAAAATCCGAAAATCACTCTCATTTACTCTCCTGTTACTTCCATGACAGCTCTTAATTTGATCTTAAATAAAGCTTTTTCTACTAAATTGGGTATGTAAAGCAATTCTAGTACATTGGAGAGACAAATCGTCACCTTTGTACTCGAATTGCTGAACATATCCAATCAAGTAGAAAAAGCTCTATTTAAGATCACATTAAGAGCTGCCATGGAACTTACAGGAGAGTGAGTTTCAGTTTTAAAACCTCTTTATTTAGGGATGATATTTCAGTTCTTAAAAAAATCACAAACAAAATTATATTTTTAGGTTATTAATGTTCATGAAAAAATTAAATTATTTTATGGCTTTCATAAACGAAATTGAAAAAAAATAAACAATATTGTTATTTATTACTTTGTTTGAATTCTAAAAACTAATAAATTAAGTTTTGACAGACCATATATTTTATAATACGTTATTTATTATTATCTTTAAATATTATTATCTTTTCAAACAAATAATATTTAAAAGATTATTAATTAATATTTATGATTATTATTATATTATTATATACTAATTGTTGTTATAATTTAGAGGCTGAAGGAACTTACGATAGAAAAAAATAATTTTCAGCATCATTAATTAATTTTAAGGACCTTTAAAATTTAATTATAATCTCTTGAAAAACATAAAAACAAATATATATTGAGTCGAGCAGAAAGCTTTTAATCTAGAGTAAGCAATATATTGAAAATACATTTATTAATATTTACAGAGTAACTTATTTTAACATCGTATAAAATTTCATTTCTTTTTATATCATGTTATTTTACATCAAATTTACTGTTTTTTATATCCAACGCTGATTATACATAAGCCTTTGTCGTTATTTCATTCACTTTTCTCAAACCTTCTTTATTCAACTCGTTTCATTCTCTGAAATCGTCTGTCCATTGTACCTTTGGTCTTCCTCTTAGTCGTTCTCTTTCTCTACTTTTTTTCAATGTAAACCTTCGTTGGTGTTTGTTTTCTTATTTGATGTCCATAAAACTTAAGCTTCCTACTCTTGATGTTTACTAAGGCTTTGGTCTTGGTAACAATTCTTTATGGATGTAAAGTTCGACACTAAATCAGACGAGCATGGATATAGTTAAAGTGTTTGACAGGAAGTACAACAGAAAAATATTAAAGTTTCTTAGAAAAGACTTTGGAAGAAAGACACAGAGATACTAGCTAAAAGATTGGAATCAATAGAAGGTATGATTACGCGAACGAATATTTTCTAACATTGAGATAATGTGTATTTATGACTGCAATTATTATTTATTTAATTATATTTGTATAACTATATTATTATTATCCAATTATTTATGTTTATTCATTATTATAACATTACAACATTAAGTTGATATGATAATAAAATTTAAAGATTTAAAAAATATTGATCAGAAATAAGATCAAAATTTAATTATGAATTATTTTAAGTTTTTATGAAGTGTACTAATTAATCTATTGGGTTGACCAAAAAGTCATTGCGTTTTTAACTAAAATATTTATTATCAAAAAATGACATGGAAGCACAAATATTTTTACACGACATATTGTCCATTATTTTCAATCACTGACCACAATTTCTGTCTGAATTGATGGTTTCATTCCTCAGAAGGAGTTCAAAAACACAATTCCTTTAAAATCCCATTAGACGGAAAGCATGACCTTCTTTTGGTGAATTTCTGCTTTTGGGATCGTTTTGGCAGGGTCACCACGTTTTGTCCATGATCGTCGGCGTTTCACATTGTTGTAAACAATCCGTTTTTCGTTACCTGTAATCAAGCGCTTCAAAAATGGATCACTTTGTTCTCGCTTTAAAATGGAATCGCAAATGTCTATACGTTTCACCAAATGAATTTCTTTTAGTTCATGTGGTAACCACATATCGAGTTTACTGAAGAATCCAAGTTTTTTTAATGACTTTCAACACTTGATTTTGATATTTCCAGAGTATCTGCAACTTCCCTTGTCGTCATATATGGATTAGATTTGATCAGTGCTGTTATTTCGTCGCCATCAACTTCAACTGGTCGACCGGGGCGTGGTGCATCTTTCAGATGAAATTTTTCAGAATGAAATTTAGAAAACCAGTATTGACACTGTCGAAGTTTTAAGGAGTCACTACCATATAAAAACATATCTTCTTATGAGCTTGCACAGCGGTTTTCCCTTTGCGAAAATAATGCAACAAAACATGACGAATATGCTCATTTTGATTTTCCATTTCGAATTGACGGTAAAGTAATAAATTAAAACAAAATCAATTAATATTTTGTATAAACATAGTCAGAAAATTAAGGTTTCAGAATATATAATTGAATTTAATTTTTATCCCATCGTTTTATATTTTCAAGCTTTTTATTAGGACGTACTCAAAAACGTAATGACTTTTTGGCCAACCCAATATTTTAACTGACTGTCTTTATTCACGTTGGAATATTTTTTTATTATCTCTCTCTACGATAAGTATTAACCCCTATCAGATCAAAAGATATTTCAGTTTAACAACTGCATTGTTCGTTTCCAATTACCACAACTTTACAAGTTTTATAATTTATAGATTTTGATTCCGAAATTTTTATACAAAAAAAGATTTTGAATATTTTTAATCTTATAAATTTGATGCGACATTCTGTATATATTGTTATAGCCAAAAGACACAAGACAATTCACAACTCCAACCTTGAGACCGGCGTCCACAATTATTATTTCAACTCAACAAAATTTTAGTGGCCAATAATTATAAAAAGAAAGGTAACTTAATTCTATCTGTTAATAAAAGTTATTTAATTAAAAATGCAATTCTGTATATTATTAAAAGTGAATCTATTGAACAGTTTGCATAAACGATCAATCAGTTCACTTTTATAAGGAACATTGCCTGATTGAACGACTTGAAGAACGACATTTTTTAACTTTTCTATGCCATAATCTTTTTTAAATAAAATTTTTTACTCATAACATTTACTCCTTCAGTTTTAAACTAACATTCAATATATACCATATGACCATAAGAGGAGCATCAGCCCTGCTATATGATAGCTCTAAATATGAACATCAAGATAATTTCATCCAAAATTAATAAATGCCATTATTTATCAGTAAAATAAATATAAATGACTTAAACTATAAGACATGAGTTTTATTCAATCTTACCAGCAAAATAACAAATAGACCGTGACAGAAAAGAAGTTTAAATTGTCACTTCTGACACGCATCAATTTGGATGTCATAAATACGAAAAAAAGTTTTTTTCTCATTTTTTAATATTTGATAAGAAATAATTATATCAAATAATTTATGTGAAATAAAACATTTTGAAAGGAATTAAATTGATTTTTAAATATTAAAGAACTTATTTTCAAATATATCTGTTATAAGAGTACCCATGAAATATTTAATAAAACACAAAATAAATTGATAATGATAAAAATTTTTATTTTAATTAGCTCGATTTAATGTCCAAATGAATTAATTATCAATATCTTTTCTTTTTTATTTACAAAATTTACAATTAACTATTATTCCCAAAGGAAAGTTAAATCTTTTTATTCCTTGAAAGATTTTACAATCGAAGCCCTGAGAGACATTTTTGTCAAATTAATGCCTATGTAGGTAAATAAATAAATATATGTCAACAAAATTTAGAAATATTGGCAATTGATAGTAATCAAAATTAACCAGCTAATTAAAATTTATTTTTGTTTAACAATCTGGACGGTTGAAACGTCGTCTTCTGAAGAACTTATTTTTAAAGAAATTAAGACAAGGAATATGTAATATGAACATTATTATTACAGCACTTTAAAACTCTTAATAATGATGCAAGAACGCAGTCATATTGAAAGGGGAAGTAATATTGCTGTACATAGAAAACATTGTAAAGGGGAAACTTTTACATTAACTTCTTCAAATGGTCGTCGTCAGCTGGTGATGGTTGACTACCGTCTTCTTCATCTTCAAGGCTCTCGTTGCCACTGCGAAACTTAGAAAACCAATGTCAAAACGAATGTCAAAAACCTTAAAATTATATGCAATTATTTTAATAGAGTGGCATGTGAAGCGTTAAACATTATACGATCTTTAATCTTAAAATTAGCATTCAGAATAAACACTACAACTTTCTGAAGAGTTTTTAAATGATGTATTGACGACGTATTATATACGGTGTGTAAAAAGTAACTACCGTATTTCAAAGTTCTGTTAAACAGATATAAATAAATGTAATTCAATCGGTTTTATTTTATACGAAAATATATTTCCTTAAATTACATTTATGTGTGTATTTTATTACTAAAGTAATATGTACTATATTTTGTGGCGTTAATGTAAATTGTGATTATGCTCTCCATCAATGAAGGTGTAGAAATTCCAAGTTGATAGTTAAGTGGAAATAAGTAACTTTGGTTTGAAGACATTTAAAAAAGCCAAAATGGGAAAATAAACTGCTAAATTAAAAGTCGTTCCTCAGAAATTTACTTAGTCAAAACTTGTTTAAATAATATGTTTTCTGTTGTTATAAAAGTTTCAAAAATGTTTATTTCGGAAATTTCATCACAACTAAACCACGAACCTAATAATATGTAATTAAAATATCTGGATTTTTAAAAATAATTAGGATCTAAATTATTATAACAAGCTACATCAATTCTATTCAGCACTTGTTTAATAAGATACTAGAGGATTGTAGTAATGTGTCTCTTGAATCTGATAATAGATAAATCGAAAGCCGCAGTTTAGAGTGAAGAATGTTTTATTGGAAAAATATTGACTACAAAAATAAAAAAAAATTAAATGCTATGAGCAAAACATATTGTATATATTAATTCTCATTGCTTATCCAGAAACGGGTCGCTTTGATTACGCAAAAGCAGAGAAGAACACACGTTAAAACGACAATTTTTTTATTTTCGTTTAATTCTTACGGCACCCACTTGTCCAACTTTTTCACGTTCTCGATTTTTTTTCAGATGGCGAACAACTGTTGATTGGTGAACGTTGAGTTCTTGAGCGACTTCCCTTGAATTTTTATGCGGGTCGCCATTGATTAACTTCTTCAAATGGTCGTCGTCAAATGGTGATGGTTGACTACCGTGTTCTTCATCTTCAAGGCTCTCGTTGCCACTGCGAAACTTAGAAAACCAGCGTTGTACTGTTCTTAAATTAGTGGTATGTTGTCCAAATACATTGTTTCTGTCGCTTTTCGACCTAGTTTGAAATCTTAGAATAAAATTGTTCTCATTTTATTCTTTTCTAACATTTTTAAAATAAAATAAATACATCTTAAATTAACAGTAATAATGTCATACTTGGTATCAAAATATAGAGTAAAGTTTAAGCTTTAAAGTAAATTTAAATATGAATCTATTTATTAATCATTTTCTAAATATTTCAAACAATGAATATTAAATACATTAAAAACGACATTTCTTTTGCATCAACCTAATATTAGAAATTACGAAGAAAATGATTCGATCGAAAATTTAGTTCTCGTGCGATTTTCCTATGGTATGCTTTTGTAAAAAGGATCGTATACCTCACTTTAAAAACATCATCATCAGACTCTTGATTTCAATGCCAAATGTAAAAAGGGTGCTAAACACATTAAATAAAGCAAAATAATTCAGTGCGATCTATTAGCAACATCACAATTTGAGTGTAAACATTTATTACAACACAAACATTTTAACTAGCAATTTCTACGGTAATATGTTTGTTAAGAAATATGTTTTTGTCTCTATCTTCAAATCTTAAAATTAATTAATGGGACAAGATTAATATTGACTTTTGATTTCTCAAAATTTTATTGAATAAAAATGCATTAAGTAATTGTTAAATAAACATTAGTTTTTTAAAATATATTAAATTTAATAAGTTAAAATCGTTTACTAAAAATATTATTAAAATTTATAATTATAAAACTTTCAATTAATTAGTATTTAAACATTAATCTCATTAAATTAATTTCATTAGATT
>MQRK01202312.1:3402-15776 GCA_001938485.1 Girardia tigrina
TCCGCAAATTGAATATAAATCGCGGCGTGATAAAGACGCGATATCGGTAATTTCTCTGATAAGATTATCTCTTTTCCATTTCAACAAATGACCCTTTTGAAAAACTTTCAGCCCAAGCATCCGTACTTCTCAATCTTCGGAAATGCTTTCTGGAATCTTGCAATTTAATCCAAATCCTGTTAATAAATCTTTAACTTCATTGACAGAAATTTTTCTCTCATCCACGAAAATGTCGTCAATATATGAGTCGAGATGCTCTCGGATTCTGACATCATAATTCAGAACCCGTCTGACAATTTCTGTCATGACCGATGGAGCAATGTTCAACCCAAATCCCATTCTTGTTAGCGCGTATTTCTTGTTGTCTATAATGCACGATTGATAACGCCACATATCTTCATGCATTCGCACTTGCATGTAAGCATCTGAAAGATCAAGCATCGAAAATTTAAAACTCTTACTACGCCATTTACGCAATTTCTCCAAGCAATTGTCGGCCGAACCACTGTAAACGTCCACATACTTGTTCAAGTTTCTGAAATCGAATATTGGACGTACCTTTTTCTTATTGACTTGTATTATTCAAAATATGGGGATCGATCCTATTCATTTTCCCATCATCTTTTCATCGTAGTCAATCAAATATTCCTTCCTCTTCCATTCCTCTAAAACTTCTAAGGTCGCCATGTCCTTTGATTTGTCTTCCCTGAAATTAGATTGCCAACTCGGCAGATAACTGGGAACGCCCGCTTTCCAATCCCATTTAACTACCCAATGATCTTCAAATTCGATCTCGAAGTTTTGTTTTTTAATCCGGATTTAACTAGCCTCCGTTATTACACTCCCTAAAGCACTGTTTTTGTCTACACTCCCATTACCGAATTCAATACCACTTTTACAAATTGTTACTCCTCCTAACCTCTCGATAATGTCCATCCCGACAAGCACTCCTAGTCCAAATGACATGCTCTCCATAACTAAACACTCCACATTTATTACCTTTTCGTTTATCGACAATTGCACCTCTCCAGAACTCGCATCTGCGGCACTGCCATCTGCTAAAACGATTGGATTTTTTCTGACTCCCTCGACATGCTCACGGACTAGTCCTCTTCTTACTACAGTCTTTGAGCATCCAGAATCAACTAAAGCCAGAACTGACTGACCATTGACACAAATATTCATTGTTGGTAGCGCCTGCAATTTTCCAGGGAGAGAGCCTGCGCCTACAAACTCCCCTGACCGTTTCCCGCTCGACAATATCTAGCTATATGACCTGTCCGTTGACATTTATAACAAATTATTTGTTTTGGTTCTCGGCCTTGGCGACTCTTGTTCGATCTTCTAGCGACTTCCATCTTACTTGTATTCGACTCCTTGTCAGGGCTCCTTTCCGATACTGCTGCCATTGTCCCATCTAATAGACTTCCCTTTATTCCTAAAAATTTTCGGCTGCGTTCAATCATTTCGTCAAATGATTGATCCCCCCTCGTTCAAGCTCCATCTGTAACTCGAACGGCAACCCGGCCATAAATGCTGCCTTAACTAAATCATCAATCTTAGATGCTAACCTTTTGATTTGTGATGCATACTCATCAATAGTCTGACCGCCTCGAAGACGTAGGCTTACCAATTCCACGTATGCTGCACGTCTGGTCATTCCAAATGAATTTTTCAGCACCTTCAACACTTCCTCGCACGAGCCCTGCTTTTCCTCGTCCAGCTCCATATAAATGCCCAACGGGACATCGACCATTAAAAACAGAAGATAAGGGGCTGGGTCAACGATTCCTTGAATCTTCATGATCATGGCAAACTTCTTATGCCATATCTCGAAACTTCAGGTTCCATCAAATATTTCTATATGGTCCAGAATCGTCTTCATGTTCTACATTTTCGTCGGGTGCCCGGATAGCTTGTGATCTAGGAAAATAACAAACAAGAGTTAACACGTGAATATTTATTTCAAATGAAACTCAATCGAAGATATCAGATAATTAAAACAAATTAATTTAATTGTTTTTAATAATTCTCCATTACAAGATTTTTGAAAACATAACAATATATAAATTTATTCAACTTTTAATCAACCTGATGAAAGAAGTAAAGGACCATCACATAATCCTGTTATAGAAAGATTTAATAGAACTTTAAAAACTTTTATGTGGAAAGAATTTACTATTCAAGAAATATATTTACTATTCAAAATCCAAAATCAATTATGGTTAGTTTTAATTAATTAATATTATATTTATTTAATAATCATTTTATTTTATTTCAGATCCCGAGAAATTTTCCATCAGACTCAATGCCCCCTTAATGAATTGGCCTGATGTTGATTGAGAAATTTCTTGCTCCCAACACATATCGACGGAACTACAGATGGGATTCGATCTGTTGACGGAACAGGGTACCCGTGATAATCAGGTCAATGAAGGAGGTCTGGGATGCGATTTGAAGTCGGATTCTAGCAGTACTGCTACTGTGCCTGTCACTATGGATATGATTGCCAATAACAATCCACCTGAAGGCTGTTTGGGAAGGAATGGTAAGAAAGGATCGAGTAATGTCAGCTTGGGTAGGACAAGTAGCGGTGTTACTGAATCTAAATGGACGGACATAGAATCGGGGAATGAAACACCATCAGGTATAGAAATATCATGTAACTTGTAAATATCACTCTAACCCTTCAAATCCAGTATTAGATGACTGGAAAAGAGTTTCAAAATCTCCAATAACAAAAACCGAAAAACACTCTGCTGAGATACAACAAACGGGAACATTTGTAGATATTTCCCATCGCAAGTTGCTGTTCCTCGATATTTTCCAGTAAAATGTCAATGGTCTTTGACTTTGTGATTGTCATTTGTGAATGGCATTTCACAAATGCAACATTGTGTTGCCTTGCTTCATTCACACTTAAATACATACACATATACATACAGTATGATGATAGCTCATAATACTGGTGTTGTATCTCAGCAGAAGGTTTTTCGGTAATTGGAGATTTTTAAACTCTTCCAGTCATCTAGCACTGAATTTGAAGGGTTAGAGTGATGTGTTTTTAAAGCTGTTTGAGCATCTTCAACGGAATCATGCAATTCATCCAAACCATAAATTCGAGAATTTGATGCACTTAGAAAGTCGATATTAGCAAAATTCTCCATTTGAAGAAAGTGGCTCAGAGAATCAGTTCGATTAGCATTATGACATGTATCAGTATTTGTTGATTTCGATTTCCTCTTCAAAGAAACTTTACCCCCCTTTGTCCATAAATTCGGTTTCTCGGTTTATCTCACAGTAAAACTGTATTTATCAAGACATTCTTGTAACGATAATTTTAGACATTCATCGGCTCTCTCAACAGCTTTAGTTATTAATTTTATAAAATTTTTTATTCTTGCCAAACTTCAGCGAATCCATATCTTTTTTACTTCGGGAGAATTTGATGTCTTTATTATGAACCCATGATCTGCTAACGTCTTCATCGAGAAATGTTACGTGAAAATGACTTACATCTTCAGATTTTTTTATGAGAGGAATAAAATTCTTTAGTATTTGGATTTTTATCAATAATACCTGACCACCAACAAAATCCTGGAGCACGTGCCCATACGATTGATCCCAGTTTGTAACTCATATTCACGAACTCCTCTTTAATATTCTCCTTACTACACTGGTAAATAACTTCGGTTCATGAGGGGAGAATATATTCGCTCCAAATCGATGAATCGAATTGAAAACGAAATTATTCAAAAAAAAATTTAATTTAATTTGTTATGAAAAAAGAAAAAAACATTTAGTTTAATTATCTTAAAAATATTTATTTGAAAAAATTAATTAATTTGATCGTAAAAAGAGACATTTGATTGTGTATTGTAAAGGATTGAATGTTGAAAAAGAAAAAAATTTTTTCTGTTTAATTTATTCTTTATTTAACTAAATCACTTATTTATTTAAATAAATCACTTTCAAGGTCATAATAAATAAATTTTGAAAATAAATAAAGATTTGATTGAATTTTTAATTAGTTTTGAATTTGAAATCTCCAAATAGCAAAAAATGACAAAATTAATTACAAGTCAATGGAGCCAATGCAGAAATGTTCAATTTATGTCCATTTACCATATTATTTTATATTGTTTAAAAAATATAGAATAATATATGAAAGATAAAGATGACGGGAAAGAGTCAAAAAGATGATTGAATTGCGTTTATTTTGATAAAACCAGATAAATGGGGTGGTTACCATGTGTAATTTTATTTTATAAAAAGAGTATTTATATATTTTATAAATAAAATAATTTATCAATAAAAATAATTTATCAATAAAAATAATTTATTCATTTCGTTTCACCCATTATGCAACTTAACCATCCAAAATGACTTTTCCATTTAAAAATTTCGATTTAATTTTCAATTGATAATAAACCTGTAATAAATATTTAAAAATAATCATTTATAATTTTTAAAATATCTTTTCATAGGTTTTATACTTATTAAAGATGTTTTGAAAAACAATATGTTAAATAATAAAAGAAAAAGGAATTTGTAGTGTTAAATTAAAAAAAAATTTATACTTTTATGCACAGTATATTACTTTTTGTCTAAAAAAGGAAGAAGATTAAATAGCGAATACATTTTAAAATAATTTTAAATCTAAAAAATTTTTTAAATGCTCCAAGACAAGTTTTTTTATTAAAGTGTATTTGTAAAAATATATTAGAAAAAACAACTCTGTATGCTAAAAAAACAAATTATTTTGCAAGTTTTAACCAAAAATAATTTCTTATGAATTTAATTGGATTTTAACTGTTAAATAATTAGAAAAATATTAGGTGCATTGCTTTCTAACAGGGAGGATTTTCTAAAAAGTGTCCCTACCGTAGTTAAGGAATAAATATTGCCAATGAACGACACTGAAAAAAGAAATTAGGAAAATAAATATGTTTATCACACTCCTCTTCATTATCGACATTTGGGTCAACTCGGTGTATCCCCAGAATTAACCAAGAAGAAATTTACTCAATTTTTCACCAGCACAGATAATATGCCTAATATATGACAATAAATTCTGAGACAACAACTCCATCAAATCACAAAAGAACAACTATCGACATCAAAATAATTTCACTTATCACCTTCAGATGTAATGTCGAATTCAAATGAAATAATTTCTCAAATAAATCGATAAAATATGAAACATCTTCCGTAAAAATTTATATTAAATTATTTTATTCTAATCGTAAAACTGATGTAATTTATTAAAATGTTACGACAGTCTTTTTGTTAGATGTTAAATTTAAAAAATTATGCGACTTTCCAAATATCGTCACTGTTGTAAAGTTTCTTTTTTGAATATTTGAATATCATTTTCAATTAATTTTCATCAAAACATATTTTAAAGAAAAAGTGTTCAATGATTTTCCAAAAATAAAACCATACGAAAGTTCAATCTTCGTTTATGATTTAAAGTTTAAAATTTCAATTTTCTAAATCGATTAACATTAATATATATTAAATTTACTTAAGTAATTAATTTAGGTACATAATTCGTCTATCTTAATTAACATTAGTTTTACTAAAACGAGCGTCACTCTTTTCTAATAATTTTTAAATAGATTGAAAATAATTTCAAAATTATTTCCTAATTTCTTTTTATAATTTAAATTATACCACAATATATATTGCTCACAACATCCGATTATCTGCGCTCTTTGATCCGTTTGGAGAGACGACACATAAACTGCAAAACTAATGCTAATTTAGTTCGACGATGGCTGAGAGCAATCTGCAGTAATTAATGACAAAAAATGATAAAACAGTGTTCTACTTTTGCTTTTTTAAAATGTGCGAGTTTCATTTTACAAAGAAAAGTAAATTTTTTTTATTTCACCATATTTATTTGCTCTTTTAACAATCGATAGTAAAGTTGAAAGAGAGTTTATAGATACAGTTATAAATTCGCATCCGTCAACATTCTTTCACACAGAGCATTTCGAAAATACAATTTCATATTGTTTACACTGAAATATATCAAAAAGTTTCAAAGAATACACAAAAATTTTTAATTTTTCTTTAAGAATTTAATTTTCAAATTGGAAACTTTATGATACATTTGACTGTATAAAATTCAAACTTTATTTGTGAAATATACCTTGTAAAAGCAAATTGATAAGTCTCCCTTCAGCGACACACCGAAGCGCATCTCTAACACCAAGAATCTCTCACAGTCGATCTAAGATCAATTTGAAGTGGAAACTTACATATAAATCCGCAGACCATCAGGAACAACGATACCGAGTTTTTTGTCCTCACGTTTATTATTTCTCAAAACTGTGACCTCTCAATCACAACCGCATTCTCCTTTACCTAAAGTATTTTTCTTTTATTAAACTCAGCACAGAACGACACACACAATAATACATAATGAATCGAGTGAAACTAATTGGAACTTGATATCGTCGAAGATGACCGAATGTTTTTATAGAAGAAATTCTTTTACTTTTCTTAACTGAAATATTTGATCAGATCAAATCTTTGGAAGATCGAAAAGTTTTAGGAGAATATTCGAATAGAAATGTTATTTTACAATAATCATCGTTCAAATATTAAAATAAATAATAACATTATTTTTAAAATGTATTTTTTAAAAATATTCAAAAATTATTCAAAAAAAAGATAAAAATTTTTAATTTTTAAAAAAATATTTAATTGATATTAAAATTTGTTTGAATAAAATATTATTATTATTACATTAATTAATATTAGATTGAGAGAATATTAAAATATGAATGCTGATGTAAGACAGAATTATCTTTAATCGAAGAAACCTTTGATACTTAACTCATTAGAATGAAAGGAGACGAATCCATATTGCTTGTTGGAATAACGATGTCGCATTGGTTAAGAAATTGCTCGAGGAAAATTGCGCAATTGATGTCAAAAACGAAGTAATTATTTTGAGTAATTAATAGAAATTAATGTTATCAGAGACACCTAAGACCAATCGATATTGCTTGCTTGAAGAAAAACGAAAAAATAGTTAAATTACTTGTGGATAAAAATTGTAATTTAGACGTAAATACACACGTGAGATTCTGAATTATCACTCACTAATATAAATGAAATATTCTCAGAATAATGATGCACCAATTCATATTGCATGTAGAAATGGATCAGTAGAAATAGTTAAATTGCTTCTGGATAAAAATTGTAATGTACATCTACGAGGCATTGTAAGTCTGAATTGTCCTTCATTCATATAAAATATAATATTCTCAGTGTAATGAAGCATCAATTCATATTGCATGTTTCGTTGGTTATCCAGAAATAGTTCAACTTCTTATCGATAATAATTGTGATGTAAACATAAAAACCAAAGTAAAACTTTGAATTATCATTCAATAATATAACAGAAAATATTATCAGTATGGAGATGCACCAATTCATATTGCATGTGGAAAGGGATCAATAGAATTAGTTCAAATGCTTCTGGATAAAAATTGTAATGTAGATGTACAAAACAAAGTAAGTCTGAATTGTCCTTCATTCCTATTGAATATAATATTCTCAGGATAAAAATGCACCAATTCATATTTTATGCAGAAATGGATCAGTAGAAATAGTTAAATTGCTTCTGGATAAAAATTGTAATGTAGATCTACAAAACAAAGTAAGTGTGAATTGTCCTTCATTCATATAAAATATAATATTCTCAGTATAATGAAGCACCAATTCATATTGCATGTGAAAATGGATCAGTAGAAATAGTTAAATTGCTTCTGGATAAAAATTGTAATGTAGATGTGCGAAACTATGTAAGTGTGAATTGTCCTTCATTCATATTAAATATAATATTTTCAGTTTTATGATGATGCCCCAATTCATATTGCATGTTTTAATAATCATCCAGAAATAGTTCAACTTCTTATGGATAAAAATTGTAAAATAAACATAAAAAACAAAGTAAAATTTTGAATTATCATAATATAACAGAAAATTCTATCAGAATGGTACTACACCAATTCATATTGCATGTGAAAGAAAAAATGAAGAAATAGTTAAACTGCTGCTTGACAAGAATTGCAATCTCGAGTCTCGGAATAAGGCATTGCGATTCATTATTAATCAACCATTCATTGTTATGTTTTAGGACAATCAAACGCCTCTTCAATTAGTTGACTTGGAGAATCATTCGATCATCGCCGGAATGTTGCTCAAGAAGAACATCAATCTCGAATTCACGAATGTTTATTAATATTTACTTCCTGAATATTTTATTGTTTACTTTCAATTAGGAACAAATCGCATTTCTCACCGATCGCCAAAGAATTTTATCCCCTGAAATGAATATCTGTTTACAATTTAGAAACGTAAAATATTTTTTTTTGATTTAGTTTAATATTTTTTAGTTTTTTTGTTTGAATGAATCAAAACGGCTGAGAAATATTCGAGAATTGGCCTTTCGATTATATTTTGAAAACAATGTGACTTTTATAAATAGTTACATCAATCATTTCGATAAGGTAATATTTTGTTTATTTATATTGAATTATTATAACTGTGCAGAATGGAATCAATGGAGGATATCCGCAATGCAATAAATTATTTGCTGTGATTGGCCCGTTCGAACAAAATCACAAAAGCATTGTTAAGCACAGTGATCGTTTCACTAAACGCGATCTCTCCTTAAAACCAAAATGGAAAAGTGATATCCAACTACCAATTAAGGTAAACAAAACAATTTAGTCGTCCAATCTGACCCAATATTCAGATGTGTCCTCTTTGCTGTTCTGAACCAATCAAAATAAGAATCAAATGTGGTCATTTATTTTGTTCGAGTTGTTCATGGAGGCTCACAAAATGTCCTATTTGTAGAAATTCGATTGAGGGAGAAAATCGCTTTGTTGAGATTTGTATTTAATTTTCGATAAAAATTGATAAAAGATTTTGGGTTTAATTTTGTATATTATTTTTTGTTGTAGTGAAATATAATTAAATCTGTGATGTTTTAGTTTTAGTCGCCTTTGATCTTTATGTTTTAAATATTGATTTACTTTAAAATTAAAAAATTACATTAAATATTTTATCATAAATCAGCGGTATCAAATGGTATAAATATATTTGTTGGGTTTAATATTTCAATATTATATTTATAATTTATTTTCAATCACACCAAAAAAAGTACTTAAACAATTTCAGATTATTGATTTTAAAAATTTAAATGTTAAAAAATTAAATTTTAATGTGTTTCGGTGTGGTGAAATTATGGAATCGTGGTGAAATCCCGAACTATCTATTCCGACTAGGATTTTTCGATTTAGAAAGTCTGTCTTCAGAGCGCCGTTTTGATAAACTATGAAAAGAATATTTTTGGCACAAGAAAATGATAGAAAACAGAGAAATACCCCGAATGAAAAAAATCAATCTTTATTGAAAATTCATCAAGATTTAGATATAATTAAATAAAATTTAAGTGTAAAAGTAACCTAAAGTTCTGTTCCACGAACCTGAGATTACTTTTATTTTTTATAAATAAATAAAAAATGAATATTAAAAGAATAATATTAAAGATATATAATTAATTAAACCTAACGGAAAGAAAAAGGTTGATAAAAAAGAACGATCACACATAATTGGAAATAGAGTTTTTAAAAGGAAAGTTAGTAATAAATTAGTCATTTTGGGTAGTTGAAATATCAATAACGTCTTTGATCTTGTGGCTAACCGGGATCTTTTCTCTATGAATTTGTATGAATTAATTGCTGTTTTTTAATTTGATTTATATAATTGTACGACCAATAGATAAATCCAGTAGATATTAATCCTTGAGGAATTATTTGGTTGATGGAATTTTGCGATGAAAAATTTTACAATTGAACGGTTACGAACTTGCACGATTTTTCAAAGAATCTACACGAAATTATAATAAATTAATATCACAACAATAATAAGAATCAGTCTAGTCAAAAAAGAAAATAATAATAATTTGAGTCTATTAATTATTTTATTGATTTTATATATACTACTGTTATATATTGAGTCTTGTGTTTTACTTTTTTGACATTTCGTTACTTTCTCTGCGCCTGCGAGCGACAATAGCGTATGTATTTTTATGATCATTTCTTCTCTTTTTGACTTTGGTATCCAAATCTTCCCAGTGTTTGTTCTTATTATGCCGTCTTCAATCGTAAGCTTTCTGTCTTTACCTGAACTTGGGTCTTTTTAAATTTCTTCTATTTCTTCTTGTTGATATTTGAATATCTGCGATGTGTCCAGCACGTTGATTCTTCGAGTCTTTATCTTCATCATTTTAGCATCTTCATGAGCCATCAAGCATTGTGTACATGTATCACATGTATTCCGAGACAACATATCCGTGTTGGAATGATCTGTTCCTTTTCTGTATTCTAAATGTATGTCAAGACTTGATAAATAATTAGCTCCAATTGTGTCGAAACTGGCATCAGTATCCAGTATAAATTCTTTCTTGAAGTCTTGGAATCCAAGAATTGGTGGTGTTGTTAAAGCCTCTTTCATCTCTGCAAATGCTACATCACATGCGTCTGTCCATAATAATTTCTTCTTGTTCAATCCACACAGTTGTTCCAATGTTTTGGTCTTTGTTGCATAGTCCTTAATAAATCGTCTGTAATAATTGCAAATTCCAAGGAAACTTCATAGATTCTTTACACATTTCGGTTTTTCAAATGTCTTTATGGCTTCTAATTTAGATGGGTCCTTCTGTATACCTTTATCATTAATTACTTGTCCCAAAAATTTAACTTCCGTTTTTAAGATATGGCAGTTTTCCGGATTAATTCTTAAACCTGCTTCCCCGATTTGGTTCAATACTTTATTCAAAGTTTCGTAACGTTGTTCCAACGATTTGAAAATTTCAGAATGTCATCTAAATATACCACTGTCTGTTCTATGTCTCCGAGCACCTTTGTCATGAGTTCCTGAAACGTTCCCGGTGCCGCTGCTATACCAAACGGCATTCTATTGAAGCAAAATTGTCCTAGCTTTGTGGAAAATGCTGTTTTTAGCTTTGAATCTTCCTCCAGTTCGACCTGATAGTATGCATTGCCTAAATCAATTGATGTGAAATATCTGGTTTCATACAGTCTGTCCATCATTTCTATCATATTTGGCATAGGAAATGCCTGTCTCTCCGTGACTAGGTTTAGCTGTCTAAACTCCAAGCAAATTCTAACATCATTCTTTTCTTTCTTCCATATACGGTGTATTCTATGGTGAATTACATTTCTTAATAATGTTGTTTTCCCACAAATTCTTAATAGTCTCATCGATCTTTTCTCCCAGATTAACTGGTTGCCTATGTGGTCTAAGGTTAATTGGATGTCCTTTCTTGTCTATTCTATGTTTAATCATCGTCGTACATCCGATATCCCATTTATCCGACAAAAAACTCCTTGATGTTTTTTAACAATACCCACAATATTTGGTTTATCTGCTATTTACATAATTTCCATGGCTCTTTTGAATTTTGCCTCGTTTGTAACCTTTCTTCCAAATTTAGCTTCTAAGTACTTGATAAAATTGCTTATCTAATTGCTTCCTTCAATACTTGATAAAATTGTTCGTTCACACCATTTTCTTTCTTTTCCCAATGTAACTCGATTCCAAATGTCATCTGGAGTTCTATTCCTCCTATTATGTCTGGTTTTATGTCATTTACTATTAGATGTATAACTTAGTTTTTTGGATTTTTTTTGAAGAACAGATAAGTTTATTTATATGACATAATAAGTTTTATTCTAATCAAAATATTTCCCATCGTTAATTATGACTTTCGACCATCTTTCAGGCAAATTATGAATTCCATCGAAAAAAAAGTTTTGGTCTTTTGATGCGATCCATTGTTCCAGCCATTTTTTATATGTTCCTGGTTTCTGAAGTGCTGGTTCCGAAGAGCGCTTTGCATTGATCGGAACAGATGGTAATCTGATGGACACATTCTGGTGAATAGGCAGCATGCGGTAGAATTTCCCATTTAAGTGTTTCCAACATGTTTTTTACTTGTTTTGCGACATGTAACCGAGCATTGTCATGGAGCAAAATCACTGTGCGTTGTTTGTTGGCTGGAATAGGACATTTTTCCTTCAATGCGTCGTTCAATTTCATTAACTGTTGTTGGTAACGTTCTGCATTAACAGTTTCATTCGAATTCAGTAGCTCATAGCACAGTACACCTTTCTAATCCCACCAAATGCACAACATAACCTTGCTTCCATGAATGTTTCTTTTTGCTGTTGACGTGGACGGTTCGCCGAGATGAACCCAGGATTTCTTGCGTTTAGAGTTAACATAAAAAATCCATTTTTCATCTCCAGTCACAATATTATGCA
>MQRK01202317.1:11584-25503 GCA_001938485.1 Girardia tigrina
TAGGCATAAGATTTCAAATAATATCTAACACTAATGCATTTAAACTTATATACATATCAAAGTAGATAAACAAAGTATAAAGCTCAAGAACCGCCATTATTTTTCGACCAACCTAATATTGAGGAAATTAAAAATTATAGTTTCACTTTGGGCGTCTAATGAGTTTTGTGAACGCTAATTTGATATTTATGACAAATTATTTAGTTAAAGTTTGTTTAAGAAAATGATCATTGAAGATATTTCGATATTTCATACATCATCAGCAACAATTATAATTTGTTACGAAACAATGTTTTTAAATGTAAATTTGAACGTTTATGACGACAAAGTGGTTAAATCGTAAAATTAAAAAATATTTTAATTTAAATTAAATTAAAGGATTTCATATTTTATATTGATAAATTTTTAATAAATATAAATAAATATGATAAATAAATAAATATGATAAATTTTTATTTATTTTATTGAAGATTTTAAGAATTGAAGCGGTGTTACTTTGGCCGTTTTGAATATTAGTTAATAGGTTGAAGTATCTCATCAATAACGATTCACAGAACTTTCGCTCGTAATTAAAATAAAAATCTTTCGTAGAAGAGAAAAGTCATCTCATGTAGTAGCTTACACTTTACTTAGCAACGCAACTAGTTGTCAAGAACAATTATTCGAACGTTACTGAAAAACCTTAAAATAATCATTTTCATAGTTTTGAAATTAAAAGATGGGAAAATGATAATCAAAGTCGGATTAAAGCAACAGTAGGGAATAAAAAAAGCTCCCTTTTTGTCACAGCAACGAAAAATTCTTTTAATAATTTCTAAGAAATAGAATTAAAATAATTGAACTTTTTGAAAATTTTGAAAAGAAGACACCCAGATTTAGGACTAGATTTTCTGGGACTTCTTTGAACAATCAATGAAAATAAATAATTTTTAATGAACATCATAAAGAATTATGAGTGTCAGAAAGGAGCATAGATTAGTTACAAAAATATTTCTTAACTAGGAAAAGACCAGTCATGTATGACGGGGGAGTAAAATTTCGTCTCTGAAAGTTTCTGTTTTAATCAACAAATCGTACTTATAATTTATTATGTCGATTGGGTGTTTAATTTTTCAATTTCTTTAAATTTAATTTATGTTTATTTTGTTTACTAACACTAACCTTAACCCTAACATAATTTAACCCTGACTGTAACCCTTATTTAACGCTAAAACTAACCCTAAATTTTACCTAACCCTAACCCTTAACCTAACCCTAACCCTAACACTAACCCGTAAGAAGATTTTTGCCACAAAAATTAAAATTAATTTAATTATCTACTTACAATTGTAAGTAAATAATATGAGCATTACGCAGATGAAACATTGGGCTTTTAAATTTTTAATAACTTTCGAATAACAAAATCTTTTAACTAACTTCTCATAATCTAGACACAATTTGTAAATTTAAAAAAATATGAAAATCCATCTATTTACTTTAGTTTGAATTAAAAAGTTTTATACGTCAAATAATTTAGGATTTTTTTTAATTTAAAATTTTAACAAAATAAAATGATACAAAATTTAAAGAATATATAGTTTATAAAACTTAAAAAAAGTTTAAAATGATTTTTTAAGAAAACCAATAAAAATTAAATAATTATTTAAAACAAAAAAGTTTAAAAATCTAAAAAGTTTATTGTTAATTAAATGTAAAATAAGTTTAATAAAGTTTAACAAAAGTAGAAAATTTAACAAATGAAATTTACCGAAATGATTAAATTAATGATAAATTTGCGTAAATATTTGTATTATTTTCATTAATAATTTTTTTGAGAATTCTAAGCTAGAATCCAACATTATTGAAGGTTATATCAAACTACAAACATAGATCCTGTATGATAAGAAGTTTGTTCTGCTGTAAATCTATCATTTTAACTGTTTTATTTTCCAATATTATTCAACATAGTCAAAATTGTTTGAATAGTAAGGTTGATTAAGTAATTTTAAGATTTTGTGTTCACAATTTAATAAATAATCGGAGACAACAATCTGAGAGGCATTGATAATCGAATCTTTTGATTCTAAAATCAATACGCTAACACCAACTTATTCGACTTATTTAAAGTATTTTATTTAAATACTTTATTATTTAAAGTATTATGATTTATATACTGATTATTGATTTTTTTGTGTTACATAGTGATATCTCAAACATTTCTTTGGTATTTAAATTCAAATATACCAATATTTTAATCTGATGATGACCGTTGATCCAAGGAAGTTAATAACAATTAATTATAATGAACGTTTTTTGCGTCTTTGAAATAATTTATCATAATTATTTAAATATTTATCAGAATTTAAAGATCCGTGCTTGTTTTGTGTATTTCACGCATTTCCTCCTATAAAATGTAGGGAAAATGTTTTTTCAATAAATAAAAGTGTCGTAAAATGGTTTCTTCATAAATCATATATTATTAATTGAGAAAATTTATTTTATTATTATTTAATATATGTCGAGTAAAATAATCAAAAAGTCACGGTAATTAAGAGAAGATTACATGAATTTTCTAGAATATTTTAATGCAATTAAAATTACATGAACACCTTTGATTTATTATTCTGAATAATGTTATCTGTGGATTTGTTTTAACGTTTTATGACATTCACATTTGTTTTAATTTATCGCTTTTGAACCATCAATAAACCTATAAAAAAGTATTAAAAATGTTCTGAAACAATATTTTCAAATATTTTTTTAACTCGTAAAATTTTTAAATATATTTTCTATTATTTAATAAATAATTTTTATTATATAATTTTTAAAGAATTTTATTTTTTTATTAATACATATATAAACCGTTTTATAGGAGTTTTATATTGCACAAATGATTTATTACCAAATAGTAGGCATAAATTATTTTTTTTAATTGTAAAAAATAAATGTTGGGAAAATAAACGAATTTATTAAAAGATAAATTAGGAAATTTGTTTTGTTATAAAAATTATATTTCAGAATTTCATTAAAATGTATTTTAATTTTTAGAAATTATATGTTATAATACTAACGGTCAAAACGTAACTAGAAATTTTATTACTATGTTCCGAAGTTTTCCGCATAAAAGCCCCCTCTATATATATATTATTTGGAGACAAAAGCCAAGAGACTTCAAAAAATGGATGCCAATATTGATGCTAATGTTGAACCCATTGCAAATTTCTCTTTCTGAATGTACACATGTTTACCGTACAAAAGCCTTCCTAAATATACGTAAATAAGGGGATTGACTTTTATACATAAGGCATTGGAACATTGTAATAAAATTTTAGATTATTTATAATTATTTATGTTTATAATTATAAGTAACACTGAACCTTTTGTGACTTTCAACAAATTTGTTTATATAGATATTAAATATATACATCAATTTGCCCTTTTTATGTAATATTTTGAGAGAAATTGAATTTTTATTATATATTTTTATTCTAGTGAAAAGTTTAAAAATATATAATTAAAAATTTGTAGTGAAAAGTTAGTTTAAGACTAATTTGAAATCTCATTTATGGAATTAAACAGAGTCCATCTACTAGACCTTGGAATGTTTAGTTTATGTTCTATTGTTACAAGTTGGGGTTTTGTATGTGGCCCTATGAGAACTAATGTTCTGCTTTGGAAAAAATGAATAGACAAAAGAAAAGAAATGTTATTGTATATTAAAGTTTCATATCGATGAACACATACATAAAGGATGATATCATATAATAATGATATCACCCCCATCCGTTATAATAACAGCTTTTATACATTGTTGAAAATTACTGCAGCAATAATGAGATTGGTTTTGGGAATATTGGCGATCACATTCCCTACAGAAGCTCTGAGAGCTGAAACAGTGTTGTGGTGATGACCATTGGAGTCCCTCACAACTAGGCCTTACATATAAAAATCCAGTGACATCTGGTGAGCTAGGAAATGACAAGTGTTAGGTGTGACGTGGTCGTGAAAATTGTCAGTTATCCATTCTTGGTTTGTTCTAGCAGTATGAGATGACGCTGACTCTGAAAAAAATGCTCCTCCCACGTGCTACAATAGCAATGCAAAGCTTGACAATTGTGGCTAACACCTCGGTGTAAGTAACGATATTTACTTTTGCACCTGACGTACATAAATATGAAGAAACTTCATAACCTTCCTTGCTAACATTACCTCATCACGGGATTTACAAAGCCATCAATTATTTTTGAGATTCATATTCTAATTTGAACAAAATCAGATCATTTCGGGATCATTGTGATGTTTGAGCTTGTTCAAAAGGTGCTTGAATATGGTCAAGCGATTCACCTTAATTCTTTCTAACATGTTCTGTCATTTGGATATCACGTATCATTTGTAATGGATGTACTCATGAACCACACCTTAGGAAGTAGCATCATTAAATTGCAGCTCTAGGGTCAGGGCTCTCATCAAATGAATTAGAAAGTTCTTTTATATTTATTCTTCTTTCATTCTTATTATTTATGTTCTATAATTTGTGTGATCAGTTTTACAATTAAGTTTATGAGGGTAAGAATAAATTTCTGAAATTAAAATAAAACTTTTGTATTTCTTTCCATTGACATTTATTCATTCAATAGAAAATATACTTTGAAATCGAAAGGCGTTTTGATAAGTATGAAACCTGAAAAATAAGAACTGATTAGATCTTGATTTTCCGATTTTTGGTACATTAAAAATTTGTATTTTCACGGAATTGTCTTACTTTTTCATACCATTGTTATTTAAGTATGTTATTTATTATAAAAATCTTTAAAGCTCTCATTAATCGATGTATTTGTTGTAAATACTTAAAAAAGAATTAATAAAAGATTTTTAAAAATAGTTTCTGTAAGGTGCCAACTTTGGAAGAAATGTTTGTTCGAAAAGTTTAATGTAAATGTAAGTTTGTATTATGGGATTCAAAAGGCAAAATCTTCCTAACAATTAATATTTTTGGAAACTGTCTTGAAAATAAATTCAGATTTAATGTAAATATTATGAAAATCAGTTTTTTAATAAGAGTTATATAGTGTCAAAGATTGATTAAGGATTTTTTCAAGAGAATTACAAATTATAGATTCATTTTTGTGTTATTAAGAATTTTGATATCCACAACTTTTTTACAACAACATTAGAATTAGATATTAGCTTTAAATTCTAAAGTAGATGTTTGATGGAAAAATATAATTTATTTTAAAATCACGAGGAAAAATAAAAATAATATTTTAATTAGTTTTAATTTATCACACTGTTCGCTGGAGTTTCGCCAATTTGGTTGCTTACTTTGGTTGCTTCTAATCAAGTCCATTATGTTTTTTCTCAAGTCCGATGTACCAAAGAGACACAAGGGCCACCAGTTACTGTTTCGCATTTATTATAAGATTGAATTTTAAGAGTTTTATCGAAAAAACTTATTTCTAAAAGAAATTCCCAATGAACTTCTGATTAGGTAGACATTTTTGCATAATTAATATCAAGATTTTTTTGACTTAAATAAAAAAAATGAAATACGCTTTCTTGCACTTTTATTAGGACACATTGTACTAAATGCTTCATCTTATTCAAAATATGCGGTTTCGTGTAAATTATTAATGAAGACAGACCAAATTGTATACCATTTTAGGGTACTAAATGTAAAATTAGACTATTAATATAATAGTACAACACTGATGTTGTACTAATCCTTATAGCCAATCCTTAAACCCGAAATACTTTTTTTGTTGGGCATTAAAATACACCTCAACATTATCTCTACTTGATTATTAAACTCAAAATAAACAAAAGTTTCTTCCAACACAAATATATAAGAAGTAAACATAGTTTCTTCCATATTAATTTATTACTGATAAATAATTTTAGCACAAAGTTATATACAAATTGATCAAATTTCCAAAAACCACACAGCTCAGCTGTGAATAATCAGTTAACAATTAACAACAGGAGCTCAAAGCTTACTGATCACTTAAAAATCAACAAACGTGGAGCACTCATCTCATTTTAAAAATTATAATAATTTTATCTAAACAATACATGTGAAAGAAAAGTGTAAATCAAAACTTATTTCTGCCTTAACGAATACTTATCTTCTGTTTACAGAAAAAAAATTAATAATAAAAAATAGTTTCTTCTACGCTCCAAAAATGTTTCTTTGAAGTTATCGCGATTCGTATTTTTGATGAAATTATTATTAAAATTATTGTGGTGTCTTTACCGTTTCTGGTCGCACTTTATAAAGAATAAAGATTTCTATATTTCTATTGATGCAGTAAAACAAATACAAGGTCATTTAAATTTATTTTGAAACTAAGATAAAATTCCAAAATAAATATTTAAATTTGTTTGAATAATTAGACGTTTAAAAAGATAATAAAACATTTATCAATCAAAATGAATAGCTACAAAAGTTTAGGTGAGAATTGTCCTAGTGGCAATTCCAATTGTGGTAGCAATAAATGTATTTAAAATCTAATTAGAGTTCTTAATAATCCTCTTTCTTCAACTTTTTACTTTTCCTGAACTTTTCACAGAGTGGTTTATTCGATATTTTATTCCAGAAGTTAAGAAATATTTGCTAGATATAAGTCTCGAGTTCAAAGTGATTTTGCTTATCGATAACGCGCCAGGTCATCCGCATATTGAATATCCCAATGTCGCGATAGTCTTTCTTCCACAAAATACAACCAGCATTTTCAACCATTGGATCAGGGCATCATCTGCAGTTTTAAAAAAAAACATTATGTAAAGTGGACATTTCAACACATTTTGGACAAGATAGAGAAAGAAGAGATGACAGTTATGGATGTCTGGAAAAAATTTTGATTTTGGATCGCATAAATCATCCTGATTTAGCTGTTAAAGCCATAAAGCGACAAAGTTAAAATGCTTGCTGGAAAAGCATATAGTAAAGGGAAAAGCCTACCAGAAAAGATATCAACTGCAGAAATTATATCTTTTTTTCAATTGAAATTAGTACTCATTTTATGTGATTTTATAGCATTATATCATATTTATGCAGTCCTTAGAAATTTGGAACCTATATATGGTTTTACTTTGAAATAAGTACCCCTTTTATGCGGTTTTATTGAATTATTTCGGATTTATGCGGTTCTTAGAAATTTTGGAACGTATATATGGTTTTACTATAGAATTAGTACCCTTTTTATGCGGTTCTTTCAGAACGTATCTACCGCATAAAAAAGAATCTACTGTGATTAATTTTAAAAAATTAAAAGTCAATTAAAGTTTATTAATTTTGAATGTTTAACCGTTGTCGTCAGAAAAAATGATTTTTTCAAACGAGAGTTACTTATATAGTGCAATTAGTGATTATGTAATCAATATGTCATGAGTGCATCATTTAAAAACTTCCAACAAAGTCTTAGAGAATGCAGTTTGAACGTTAATTTAAGGATCCAAAGATCTTTTATATATAACGTTTCATAATTCACTCTCCCAATAATTTTTAACTTCAGTACACATAATTTCTAAATGTTGCGAATTTATATCTCCTTTACAATATCTTTTATGTTCTGCCATTATTTGAACCTTCATTACAACTGTATTCCTGGATTCTCCTACATAAATGACGCGAAGTTTCTCCGATATATGTGGCGTTACACCCATTACATGTATATTTGTAAATGAGATCTGTGAGGAATATTTTAAAATTTAGGATGTTGAATTTTGTATGTTGAGTTTAGTATTCGGAAATGTGTTTCTCCCACACAGATGGAAAATTGATATTTTGGGTGTTCACGATGAATAGTTGTTCGAGCATAGTTTGCTTTTTAAATTACAGAATAAGATATTTAAAAAACTTTAAAAATATTAGATTGATTCAAATTTTAATATTAATAATTTAAATAAAGTAAATAACTTTTAACTAATTTTCAAATTGATTAATTAAATGTTTTTTCTTTAAATAAAATCATTTTTTTAAATAAAATTAATATGCAGATAAAATTATTACTAAAATTTTAAAATTAAAATAAAATCTGAAAATAATGAAAATTTGTTCGAATAATTGTTTATTAAAAAACAGAAACAATAATTTATTAATTTAGAACGATGTCCAATTCTGAAAGCTTGGCTGAGAGTTGTTCAAAGGACAATTCAAATTGTATTGAAAATAAATGTTCGATAACCCATATTGACGTTCTTAATAAGATCCGAACACAATCCTAACGGCATTGGGGATTTATTGCCGAACATGCTTTCATTATTTTTGGTATGGGATATTACTTTTTAACTTAGAGCATCATCTAACGCTTGCAAAATAGAATTTTTTTAATATTTCTAACTCCTCTGAATATGGAACAGTTAGAATATATCCAATTTCTAAACTTTTATAATTAGTGTTGCTAGGTTGATATTGATCTTAAACATCTGTTACTTAAGTATCATTATTTTGTCAAAATAATTTTTGGTAGGAAACTAAGACATTGACGGAAAAATACCGGGGAAAAAGACATTTCCAGAAGGAAATGAATAGAAACACGACACAAACGAAACGAGTATTCCGAATTGGAGATAAAGTGCTTATAAAGAAAGAAAACGTAACGAAGGATGAGGATCGATATATGGGCCCAGTTACAATAAAGAACCGATTTATCAATAGATTGGAAAAATCATTTGTTCGGATGATGAAAGTTTAATCGTCGAAATTATTAAACTTTTGTTGTCTTCAAAATTTTTATTTGATAAATTGTCAATTGTATTTAATATTATTTATTCACATATAATAAATAAGTTTATAATTTAATAATTGTCTAATTGAGAAAGATTAGCGTTACATATAATTAAATGGACGAATTAATCCAATTAAAGAAAATTTATTTTGAAATTAGAGTCATAATGTGACTTTAATGCTGACATTTTTGAAGGTACACGTTTAGAATATTTAATTTCCTTTTAAGACTTAATTATTTTTTTAATTATATAAAAACAAATTTATTAATTAACATTAGATTTAGAAATTAGATTAAAAAAAGTCAACGAATTCTCCTTTTAATTAAATTGTTGATTGAATTCGTAAAACTATTTATTAATATTATTCTTAGAAATATGTTACTTTCATTTCTCTTCTGTTCACTAATTTCTTTAGAAAACGTTATAAAAAAACGTTATTATTGTTAAATATATATAGATTTATTATATCTTTATATTTTATCTCACGTTTATAAACTTTTTTATATGTTTCTTCGTTAACAGTGTTCATGAAAGAATGATGTATTCCTAAGAAATCAGATTTTTTTTCTGGTTCAACATTAGATTATTTTCATTCATAATTCATTTCTGGAACGAATATTTTCCCCTTTTTTCTCGATTTCCACAATATACTATATATATAGGTCTTCTAGATTCTGATCACTCCAAATTACTTACCCGTTCTTAGAACGGAGGCTGCTGGTCATATTGAACCCTTTTTCACGGTCTATGACTTAATAGTTAAACTAAAACATTTAGTATTTCATTATATCTCGTAGTTATTTTAAGTAAAGCTATAGTTTATTTTTTCAACAGTATAAAACTCTTCCAACACAATCATTCGATAAAATTAGGGAAAGCTATGAGAAAATCATGATATGAGAAGTGTAGCTAAATGCTCATGAAAATTTCTACAGTTCCTAAAACTAAATGAAAATTAAAAATTTTATTAAAAAATTAAAATATTTTATTAAAAAGTAAAATATTTTATTAAAACAATATATTTCGACGAAATATCCGTCATCATCAGGTGATTCTATCTGTTAAGATTATATATGTTAAAATGATGATAATATAATTCATTATTTAATCACTGTTTCACGTAAACACTTTCAACAAAGTTGATGAGTCATCTGATTAAACATTAATTGATGGATTAACTGCTTTAATTGTCAATGCCTCTGACATTCATTTATTTTATATTAAAATAAACTTAAAAAAAGTAATATAAAGATATCAATTTTTAAAGATATTCCTGAAAAAGATAATTGTTGATGTAGACCAAAATAACCGTTACATAGGATAACACTTGAAAACATATATTAATTTTTTCTGCTTCCTGTTCAAAAATAATTTGTATTTATGGATTTTGCGATGCTGATTTCAAATTTATATTTGAAGTTGCCCTATCAAATACCATTGAAGAGAAAGTTTTATTTTCCAGATTATAATCATATATAATTTATTATTATTAATTAATTATATAGCAAACAACAAAGAAACACAAAATAAAAACTTCTTGTAGCAGAAAAATATTTTATTGTTACTGTAAAGTTAAAAATGTTTTGCAAAATATTTTCTCTTGTAGGCATTGTCTAGTTTATTAATGATTATTTTTGAGCAGTTGTCAGCTAGCATAGATGCATTCCAGTTGTCCTGAAACGTTCTCTTCAATCACGAGAATATCCAGTTGAAATTATTATCAGTTTTTGTTGAAAAGAAATCGAGATGCGAGTGTCGGATGAAAAATTCTGAGATTCTCAGAAACTATACATACTGGAGGACATCTAAATCTTTTTCTTAGATCAGAATGAAAAGTGCTATATATTCACTTAATTACTATCAGGAAGCAGCAACTCTGTTCTCCAGTGTTAATTTAGAACATTATGAAATATATGATATGGTATTTCAAGCACCAATGAGGGTGTAGGGGTATCATGAAGCCAAAATTGTAAAAGTTGAAACATGAAAATCAGAAGTTTATAACTAAGAACGATGTTTGCGTTCAATTCTATTTATATTTATAAAATGATTGAAATTCCAAAGACGAACGTCAAAAATAAAGAATGAGACAGGAAATAATTATCAAACGGAACTTTTCAATAAAAAGAAAATTTTAAGTACTTGAACAGAATATTGAAGAGTGGAAGCAATAATATTTTTTACGTTTTTCAATTATTAGAGTCCTGAAAATAATTTTCAATAATAATATTTAATTCAAATCATTTAGTCAATCTTGGGCATTATTTTTATATTTTTATATTTTTAATACAAAAGCCAAAATTACTTTACATAGTATCATAAGAATCATCATCGGACTTAAGGCATTGTACATAATTATACAATTACTTTCAATTAATTAATATTAAGGATTTTCCTCTCATCTTTCCTCTCAAAAACATTTAAGTCCATCTAATGCAAAATTATAATCTGATCAATAAATGATCCAAATACAATATTTTTTAATCGACGCTCTCGAATGTTCCATTTAATATAATGAGCATTCTTCGTACTATGTCATACGGAACCGATAATCATACATTCCAAACGTTCAGGGTACTCATCCGATGAGTACTCGAGTCATTGTCATTGATATAAAGATAAACCATTGATCGTCCATTGACTGAGAATGCTGCCATAGATATAACAAAATGAATAATTATTGTTTAAGAACTTTCGAAGAGAAATCAAAAAAAGAAATCATAATATCCATAAATGCAATCCAGCATTTAATGACACAGTCTTAAATGATCATAAATATAGCTTATCACTATATGTAAAGATCATACTGTCTCACCCTTAAGTCATTCAGCAACGGTCCATACACCTGTGCATATTCTATGCAACCTTTAACATGAAGACCAATCATTAATCAATTGCAGATAACTTTCATAGCGTATAAGTATGATTACAAGAGGGTTGTCACCCGTATACAGTCGACACAAAAAAAATCTATGACACCTTAAACACTTTCTTCTGTTTTTGTTTATGAATAAAAATGTAATGTGAAGCATACCACATACACAAGAGATTGTCCGACATCTCTATAAACGACATCTAACACATGGTCGAAAAGAGATTAAGAGCAATATTGTTGAACATGTGATACTAATATTGATGATTTAAATATTCTGTGAGAACATTTTAATGACAGAGTGTAGTGGAATTCATTGGTAATTATGTCGCGTAACCCTAAAATCAATTTGCAATGACCAGTTTGAACTAGATGATTGAGAACTTTTGATTAGCGGGATTTCATGCAATCGATTGCATAATCATCATTTTGCATTTATGTACAGGTGAATTGATTATTCATTAATTAATTTCTAAATAAATTTCTTTCTGATACAAATTTTTACTAAAACTCTGAAATAAGAAGATCAGCAGAAGACTTCTTGATCTACATTATATATTTTATTATTATTATTTTTATTTATATAGTAAATATTATTAGTATTTTACGATTTATTTGTACATTAGCATTAATTGTAAAAATGAATATTACAATGTTTTGATGCATATTAATCAAAATAAATAAATAAACCCAAAAAAAGCATTTGGTAAAATTTGATTTTAATAAAACATTTTCATCTAAATTGAAGCTTATCAATAATAATAAATAAACATATTTATTTCTTAAAGGTATGGACAATAAAAAAATAATTATTTATTATTAAAAAAAATTTTAATGATACCTTAATATAATATTTTCTTATTTTATATATTTATTTAAATGGAAAAAAAATAATTTTTTCTGATGCAAATTTTTACTAAAATTCTGAAGATAAAAGATCACCAGAAGACTTCTTGATCTACAATATATTTAATAATACAATATATAATAAGATATAAAACAGGATTATAAGAGTGAATGAGTGGGAAGCGGTCTTTCGTAGAATTATATAATGTATCTTTAAGTGTTTGGGAAAACCGCGATAGCTTCCCAATAACAAAATTATGTAAGAAGAATTTATTACTGAAACTAAATTGGATATTATCAGTAAATTCAATACTCCCGGGACTTTGTCCATTATTTGATTAATCATATGATTTATTCTTCAAAGAAACCAGCAATCAGAATAAGATTGATAAAGATGAAACAGAATCTCGATTTTTATTATCGTGTTGGAGTTTGAGCATTTCTTGTCGAAAATTTTTCTTTGATTATTTAAAATAAAATAGAAATTTATGTATATTTGATTCAAATCAAATATAATCGCGATATACTTAGACATAATAATGTCACTGATAATTATCAAGTGTTTCTGTTTGTACATAGTAAATATTATTAGTATTTTTAGATTAATTTGTACATAAGTAATAATTTTAAAAATGAATGTTACAATATGTTTTATATATATAGTTTTCCGCCCGACACTCAGGTTGCCCCGAGAATCGGACGGAAGTGACAGGGTTGCGCAGGGAATCTTTCTCGATGTGCTGGGCCAATTTTAATTTGATCCGACTAATGGGATTATTCATATTTGGATTCTCCAATCTCATACAAATGGCAATTAATGATCTTTTGGCATTGACCAATCGATTGATCATTTCGTGAGGAAGCGCAAATGAAATATCGAAATCTTGACACAAAAATGTCTCGTATTGTAAGTGTGCCAGGCACAGTTGTTCGAGGGCCGACAATTGCATTTCTTCAGCACCACCTCGAAGCCAATTTAATAACAAATAAGGCAACTCGACTTTCTCCATTAATATTTCTTGTTAATATCAATTTGTCGAAATCAAAATCGCCAAAAGAAAAAAATAAGGCAAATGAATCGATTTTATTTTCAAATTTTCATCTTTAATCTCATTTAATCTAATGAAACAAATTCATCTTTTTCATATAATCCAATTAATTTCTTAATAAAAAATAATTTTAATAATAATAGTTTTTACAAATAATAGTTTTCATATAAACCCACAAATTCATTTTTAAATAAAAACACAATCAGAATCACAAAAAAGGTTTTTTTCTCAGTTTTTTTAAAGGCAAATGAGGAAAGCGCAGGATCCATTCAATATACACACACACACACACATATATATATATATATATATATATATATATATATATATATATAGATAGATAGATAGATAGATAGATAATTAATTAATTTGTAATATCAATAAGTAAAATAATTGAATCCCGAACATATAGAGATTCTCGATCAAATTCGTAATTGTTGTAATCA
>MQRK01202325.1:17268-28883 GCA_001938485.1 Girardia tigrina
TAGTTTGATATAATAAAATAGTTATTGTGTTATTATGATCTAGTCTTTGTTCAGATTTCCGTCAATTTGAAGGTCTAATTAAAAAGTTATGATGGTTTTAAAACTTGTGCACTTTTTTTTAGTGGACATACCTTAAATTTTATAACAGTCTAATGTACACATTATATAATAATGTAATACATATATATATTATAATAATAAATATTGTAAGAGTAATAATAATAAATATTAATGATATTGTGTCATAAAGTTTTCCACGAAAATCCATAAGCATTAACATCAAGAGATGCAAGTGAAATAAATAAATAAAGCTTAAACTCGTATCAAAATCATTGTAAAGAGCTGTTTAAAGGAGGAAGCTCACATACCGTCGATAATGTTGTGAGAGAGATAAAAGGCTCAGTAGGTTGAGAAGTAATAATATATGAGAAAGAATCATTTTTGAGGGCGAAGAACCTTCTGGAGGTGACGCAGGCCGACCGCAGTATGCAAGGGGCACGCGGATTGACCGATGTTTACTTCCTCGAGGCTCTCTTCGTCCGACGTAATTGCTAATCTAGTGTACTAAAATAATTAAACAACAATGTGAAACAATATAAACCCTATCGGGCACTGAGACAACCGGTCGGGCAATACTCGTTACTGGTTCGAAATCGAAGGCGCTCCAAAGCACATCTAACTTGTTGATATGCGTGAAGGATGCGCGTCTGTTCCCTCAAACAAGGAATAATTATTGAGAGGAATACAAAGTACATAGGAGTTGCCGTTAAACTCTAAAAACGGATGGGGGCTCAGAGTGAACAAAAATGTTATCGAGAGGAGGAAACACGATACATCACATCATACCAATTAGAGCTGATCTGGCCTATCTGATCTTAAACCTGTGTTTGTCTGGAATCTGGAAGGTCCTCATCCCATATCACTACTTGCAGATGGTATGTGGGTTGAGAGGTAAGTTGTGGTCTTAAGTATACGGCGTTAAGCACTGAAATACACACGCAGAGGTTACATTATTATAACAGTATCTTATAGTTGGTTACCGATAACCTGGGATCTCAAAGCCAAATAACTTAGTTCCCAAAATATGTTCACAAGTTTTTTGAAAACCATAGAACCACAACACATTACTGGGTAGTTTCAGGATTTTTGAAAGGTATAATTGGTATAACACAATTGGTATAACATAATTGGTATAAAAGGTATAACACAACCAAACCGAATAACCTAGAGTTGCTTTTAAAGATTGTTCGATCGACTGTATCGCGATCCTGCTGTACGTTCTAATAATGAGGGAAAAGGAGCTTAGGATGTCTGAAAATAGATTTTTATGTTGAACAGATAAGTCGTATGGGTCCTACTAAATTGTGTAGCTGACACAATATTGAAAGGAATAATCAGAGGTAATGATGAGGTGTGTGTTTGAACCTTTCTATTGCGTGCAGTGAGCTGTGATTGGAGAATACGATGATGAAAAAGAACAAACTTGGATTTTGAGAGCGTGCGCAATGTATTTATCTTGTAAGGTGAAGTAGAATTTATTATATTTAACAAAATGGGTTTTAAAAAAATATACAATATAATTATTTTAGCAGTTAAAATAGAAACTGTTGACGTAATATTTGTAGAAATCACCAGACGGAGTTGTGAACGTATGATTGAAAATGCAAATACCTGACAGTGATTGCAATTGAGGAGCACATGCCGGCTTGATGTATAATCGTATATTTTTCGGTTGAGGACAAGGTATCGTTTGGAATTGATCAATTGGTATTGAACGACCTCGTCTCGTGCGGTGAGCTGTGAGAAGTCGATATTTTACTTCTGACACCAATGAGAAGTTCATTTCGGACACTTCCGACACCAACGTGAGGTGCGGGGCGGCCACCGCGGTAACCTGAGGTGAAGACACCATTGTTGTACTTGAGGCGACATTGACGGAAGCGCGGCACAAACGCGGAACTCCCGTCTATTCCCACGTTGACACGAGATGAAGGACGAGCTCTCTATCGCTGCCGGTGAACGAATACCTCTCGGCATATTCGATGACATACACCTGATTAGACAAGGAGAAAGCATGATGAATCGAATTGCCGAACTAACCGAATTTGGATGGCGGATTCTAGAACAAAGAGAGGCGGCCATCACACCCCATCGGCCAACATTCACAACCGAGACCGATAAACGATCCGTTCAACGTAGTTGAATAAAAAGAGGAAATGCATTTAATATGTATTCTTTACAAAACTCGCAAGCGTCGAAGTACCGCACAACGATAAATCTCATAGTCGATTGTTTCATCATCAGCATTCGAGTTTAACAAGTTGAATTCACACCTTTGTGTTAATTTTGTATTTTCAAGGCCATTATATCCACTCTAATTCAAACAAGCTTTATTTTTTTGTCGTTTTAAATATTAATTTTCTGATTTAGTTAATTTTCGTTTATTTTCTTTTTACATCACCGCCATTTATTCACATTTTCAATCAGTCCGTTCACATTTTTTGCATTATTTTTGTTATTAAAAAAAGTTTTATTTTCGATTCTTATTTTTTTTAATCCACTACAACATTGATACCGCAGTCAATAGTAATTAATAGTTTTTAAAAATTTAACATGTTAATAATATTAATTTAATATTACTTTAATATATGATGCTATTTGATGTTTTTAACTTATAATTATTACATTTTCAAATTATAAATATTTTTAGATATCTACGAAGCATTAAAGAAATGTCATCTAGTGATGTTTGGAAGTTTATGAAGAAACTCGAGTGTGGAAAAAAACAGAATGTCTGTTGTGCAAAAAACAATTTGCTTTCCACGATACCACCACTAATCTCCATAACCATCTGAGAGACGTGCACCCTTTTCAGTATACCGGTACTCTAGCAAATAGGAATACTTTTAATTTTTCTCGGCAACCGAAGCTCACCGAATTCCTACGAAATGCGCACTGCTCTGACAATCAAGACTCACAGATTACCGACTGCTTTGTCAATTTCATCATTCAAGACCTGAGTCCTATCAGCACTGTAAATGGTATTGGCTTCAAAGAGCTCATTCACTTTCTGGAGCCTAGGTACATGGTACCTTCGCATATTGACATACGAAATAAAATACTGCAGAAGTACGACACAGCCAAAGAGAAAATAAACTGATTACTAAAAGCTTGTGAGTCCATAGCATTAACGACAGACTCCTGGACAAGCTGCAACATGAAAGCGTTTATCACTTTTACTGCCAACTTCATTGACAGTGACTGGAAAATGAGATCATGTGTTCTACAAACCAAGAGCACTGACGACAAGCATTCCACAGAAAACCTTGCCAACCATATGTTCTCCGTTGTAACAGAAAAGTATGAACTCCAAGGAAAAAATATTTGCGCTGTAGTTACGATAATGCAAGAATTGTCACAAAAATCAACGAGATACTCCTAGAAGAAATGGCTTGTGAAACTTGGCTGAGTGTCCCATTTACCCTTTAACCCTAACCCTACAACTTGTTGTTCAGGCAGGTCTTGCCGTTCCTGAAATCCAAAATCTCATTTCTTTATGCTGAAAATTGGTGGGGCATTTCAAGCATAGTTCCAGTGCAACATTCGCATTGAAAAAGGAGTAATTGGATTCGGGTATACCTCAGCATCACTTGCAACAAGACGTTATCACCCGATGGCTTCGTGTTATTATATTATAGTGCGAGCGAACTCTAGAACAGCGGTTTGCTATAAGCAATGTTTTAGGGAACAAGAAGACTACACCAAATAGAGCGCATCGCAATCTGGATCTCATCCATGATCAATGAGAGTTGACGGGAGAACTAGTGCAGGTTCTTCTGCGCAGAGTGAGATGGTTGGGTACTCATCTGAAGCGCTGAATTTGAGTCAATAAAATGTTTATTGAGATAACGAGAAAAGTCTTTATAGCCACCGGTTGACGCCTCATTCGTTCGTTCGGTACTCTGAATAAAAATGCATGCTGGTGGAAAAATCGTATTAGAATTCGAACGATTGATTCCCTCTATTTCGCTCCGAACTTTAGGAAAAAATTAGCAAAAGGTCGTTCGGTGTTAAGCATTTGAAATCGAGTTAAATCGATTGGCAATATCGTAGTTATAAAAAAAATCGCACATGATATTTGCGATCGAGAAATCCGTTGTTTCTGTGAATATTAATCGATCAATATCGACTTTGGATTCACTTTGACGCAATATCAAAAACGCATTAAAAACTGTTGTGAATGTTTGGATTGCTGAAACGGTTGCAAAAGATGCAGAGAAAATATTTGTTCGACAAATTAACGAAATCATGGCTGAACAAATAAAAAATCGAAATTCTACAAAAATCTTATTTGTGTTTTGTACAACTTTATTTAAACAAATCTTTCTTATAATTTTTAATAATTTTTTTATCATAAAATTACTTTTTGCAAATAAATAGCAAATTAAAAAAATTTTACATATGTATTTTTTTATGATTTTCACAAACATAATTGTTGTGGTACACAACACAGAGCATCATGTGTCTGTCCCGTGTGTATGCTATTCTGGTGCGAATGAGAATAACACTCACCCTGACAGGATATGAGCTGTCTGCAATTAGGCATGTAAAAGACGAAATGAAGCGCCAAATAGAAGTTCGATGGAAAATGAATACAATACTTCCTCTCCTCTTCTCTTATCTGCAACCTTGGATCCTCGCTTCAAAGGAATAAACTACCTCGATACCGAAAAAGTTAAACAGATGAAATCTCATACTGCTAGGATGTGCGCTGAAGATATAGCAAAGCTGGATCAGAAGGAATCTGAACCACATCATAAGATGCCGAAGACGGAAATGAATGCATGGGATATTCTACTTGGAGATGAAGAACAACCAATGGACTCGAATAATTCCAGGCAACAAGAATGCGACAGTTACTGGGCAGAGAAGACACTGGCTCGAGACGGCGATCCATTCAAATAGTGGTCAGTAAAACAAGAAACGTACTCGTCTATTGCAAGACTTGCAAAAAGGCTCTTGTGTATTCCAAAAACATCAGCAGCTTCTGAGCGGGTATTCTCGACTACGGGTAGTACTATTAAGCATTCGCGAAATTCTCTCTCTGGTAATACCGTGGAAAGTTTGATATTTTTATCAATGAATTCTGGTTTGCTGTTTAGTATAGATTAATTTACATTAATCTTCAATTAACAATTGCACCTTCAAAATGGATGGTGAAATTTTATACTTTTTTATAATAAACTTTTTTACCATGGTTTGAATTTTGACTTTTAGGATTGTTAAATATTTTGAAGTGTGAATATTAGCGAAGCTTCGAAGCCTAAAATTCCTTATTCGTTTCAGACCTACTTTAAAGACATTTTTATATATATTTTTCTTTTTAATTATAAAAAAGTGAAATTTGATCTTTAATTTATATTAATGTTGTGTTTTAACAATAAAACATGGATTTAAACAGGCCTAAACTTCATTAGTTTGACTTTTTTAACCGTTAATCTCATACTACTGTTTTGTCAGTTATCAGTTATTAAACGGCGCTCCGGCCAGTAGTATGAGGTTAACTGTTAAAGATGATTAAGATTCACGGTCGTAAAAAATAGCAGTTAAAATTAAAATTAAAATTGTTTGAGTCATCAAAAATCGTATTGAAATTATAACAAAAGTTTTGTTTAAATATTTATTAATATATTTCAAAGGTTTAATTTTGTATTTTATTTTAGGAAGTAAAATAGAAACAAATTTTTGTAGATAAATAACATTAATTAATTTATTAACTTTAGATCGGGATTTATTTATTTTAATAATATCAGCAATAATATATTGATTGTGTTTGGAAATCGATCGGTTTTATTTTGTAGTGTTACAGAAATGATGCAAATATTTGCTAAAACAACGGATGGAAAATTAGTCGCAATTGAAATTTATAAAACTGAGAAAATTATTGATGTAAAGAAAAAGATTCAAGAAACGATCAGATTGGCGCCATATGAACTGAAATTAGTTTATCAAGAAGGAATATTGGACGATGATAGAACTGTTGGCGAATATGGAATAGCAGAGAAATCAGTGATCGATGTTGTTAAACGATTGAAGTGATATTATTGTTTATTTGAGATACTCGATCGATTATTCCAATTGCAGAGGCTGGATACAAATATTCCCTAGAACAATCGGTAGAAAATCAGTCGCGATTGACATTCAGAAAACAGCAAAAATTATCGATGTAAAGAAAAAGATTGAAGAAACGATCGGATTGGCGGCAGATGAACAGAGATTGGCTTTTCAAGGAATAATATTGGACGATGATAAAACTGTTGAGGAACATGGAATAACAGAGAAATCAAAGATCGATGTTCTTCCTCGATTGAGGTGATATTATTGTTTATTTGAGATACTCGATCGATCATTCCAATTACAGAGGCGGGATGCAAATATTTGCCAAAACAATGAATGGAAAAACAGTCGCATTTGAAATTCAGAAAACAGAGAGAATTATCGATGTAAAGAAGAAGATTGAAGAAAAGATCGGATTGGCGCCAGATGATCAGAAATTGGTTTATCAAGGATCAATATTGGAGGATGATAAAACTGTGGATGAATATCAAATAACAGAGAAATCAGTGATCAATGTTGTTGCTCGATTGTGGTGATATTATTGTTTATTTGAGATACTCGATCGATTATTCCAATTACAGAGGCTCAATGCAAATATTTGCCAAAACAATGAATGGAGAAACAGTCGTATTTGAAATTCAGAAAACAGAGAGAATTATCGATGTAAAGAAGAAGATTGAAGAAAAGATCGGATTGGCGCCAGATGAACAGAAATTGGTTTTTCAAGGAGGAATATTGGAGGATGATACAACTGTCGATGAATATCAAATAGCAGAGAAATCAGTGATCAATGTTGTTGCTCGATTGAAGTGATATTATTGTTTATTTGAGATACTCGATCGATTATTCCAATTACAGAGGCTTAATGCGAATATATGCCAAAATAGTGGATGGAAAAACAGTCGGATTTGAAATTCTGAAAACAGAGAGAATTATCGATGTAAAGAAAAAGATCCAAGAAAACATCGGATTGGCGCCAGATGAGCAGACTTTGATTTATCGAGGATCTGTGTTAGAGGACGAGAGATTCTTGGATGAATATGGAATAACTGGTGGATCACGGATCGATATTTGCACGAAATTGAGGTGAGAGAGGAAATAATAATTACAATTGAGTCAATCTCAATGAATAAATAAATCACTATTGATTGATTAATCGATTAAGATTTGAAATGAAAGTGTTCGTCAAAACTCCGAATTCAGAAACAATCGATATTGGAGTAAACAAGTATGAAAAAGTGAGCAGTTTGAGGAGGAAGATCGAAAGTGCAACTCGGATTGCATCAGATAAACAAATATTGCTTCATGAAAGAACGGTTCTGAATACCGATGATCCCGATAGAACGATCGAAGAATTCGGATTAAAAGATCGATCGATTATCAGAGTAATCCATGAATGATTTCAATGTGATAAACTGTTTTACAATATGATTATGATTTACAATATATGAATGATTATTAACAATAATTACAACTGAGTCAATTTATCGAATAAACAAATATTGCTTCATGAAAGAACGGTTCTGAATACCGATGATCCCAATAGAACGATCGAGGAATTCGGAATAAAAGATCGATCGATTATCCGAGTGATCCATGAATGATTTCAATGTGATAAACTATTTTACATTATGATTTCGAATGAATAAATATCGATATATTTTAGATCAATAAATATTTCTATTGTTAGTTATTCATTGTTTTTGTTAGTCGATATCTAAATTGAATTAACAATACGAATTCAAACTTGTTACCAAAAATTTATTCTGATTAAAACAAAACATAAAACATGCGAGAATTAATTACGAAATAATTGGAACCATATTTAATTAATTTTAAATAGATTAATAAAGATTTGAATGAATTAATTTAAGGATTTGAAAGATTCTAAACAATAATTTGATAAAAATAATTTATAGTACTTATATTCTTCCTAGCATTTTTATTATAATCATTGAACATATAGTGGAAGAGAAATAGAATTTCAATTACAAAATGAATTAAAATATTCTTTAGAAAATTGAGTTTCTGAAATAAGGTTCTCATTTTCTCCATTATCATATCTGAACTTTCACCGATTGTGGACATTATAACCAATTTCTCTGAGGAGATATACTCGTTGTTGCATGGTTGTAAGCGTTTGATCGCCCACCCATTTTGTAATCAAACAATGATTATGTACATATAAAATAATATAATAAATTCTAAACCAATTCTAAAGACTACCAGCACTTTTGGAGCTAACCAAAATAAATGCAAACAATGTGCAAGAAACCACGAAAATTCAAAGGAAAAACGAAATGTTAAATATTACAATAAAAATCAAAATGATAAAAAGCTATTGTCTACTACTGGCAGACAGTAATGGAAGAAGAGGGGATCTATCAGACAGAAGATAATAATCTAGCGTTGATAATTAAACTTATGAAAGGCAAAAACGTTGAAGATCAATATTCTAGAGAACTTTAGAATGCAGAAAAGGAGAAGGGTCGAGGTCGGTTCTTAAGGTTGAAAACCACGTCCTCAACACAAGGCTCGGTGCCCCCAGGTTATTGGGAACCACTCTTAACTGCTCTAAATCTTTGCGATTCTCGAAAGGTTGATTTTTAGGTTGCTCAAGTGAACCACAAATCTCTGTTTGACATATACAAATAGTGCCGAACTTTGAGTCGTCTTCGGGTTCAATCTGACACGAGTATGGCCCAACCGGTGACGCAGTGATCAAACTTGGTTTACATTTGAGTTATTATTTTGATGATATGCTATAAAGCAAATGGCCATTATGCAGGATTATAAGCTACATCGGCGCATTAAACATCGTTTCGGAGTTTTTGAGTTTATTTAATATATTTACAAGAGGTTGAATAACTTAACTACAATAATGATATTACGATAAATTACATTATTAGTACGGTTAAGATTTAAATCGATTTGTTAATTCTATTTGATCTAATTTATGTTTTTAATTTGACCACCGTGTGAATGAATGTCGACCGTCCGGATTAATAACTCAACGGAATGACCCACGCCATCTTCATGACATTTTTTACTTTAAAGGTCATTCATCAATTAGTGATCGGAACTGTTGCTAAGGAAAAGTGAACCAATCAGAAGCATTGTCATGGAAATCGGAACCGTTGCTATGGAACCTTGGACAAATCTAAAGCGTTTCTAGAGTAATTGTGACCATTGCTAAAGTACCGGGAACCAATCAGAACCGTTGTCACGGAAACCGTAACCTTTGCTAGGAAAATCGCAACCTTTGCATGGTAACCGTGACCCTGTCTATGGTACCCGCGACCGTAGCCATGGTTACTGGTACCCCCTCCCACGGGGGCCATTAAGACTGAAATCTCATTTCCCCTACTATGAATAATTAAAATTTTAAAATCACTTATAAAGTCTTCAAGGTTTCCGCCAAATATAAACAAATCATCCGCTACCAGCTTAAATGCAATTTAAACCTTTTCTCTCCCGAAAAAACCGATCAAATAGGTAAATAATTTTTGATCTGGTTGTTTAAAAAATAAGCGTGATCGTATTTGATCTAATTAGCTTTCTGTCTTCAACTTTGTCTCACGCTTATATTTATTGATAATCTAATAATCCTTCTTTTCTTTTTAACTATGTAATAATCCCATATTTATTTATATATATTATTTAATATTATATTTTAACCATAAATATGTCACGACCCTCCTGAGTTGAATCATTTTTAAAGGCTCATGAAACCCCAGTGATTGTTAAGGGTCAACCACAACCCATTATAATTTGTCACGCCCGTTTTGAGTGATAACATTTCTGTTGACTCCTGAGCCCCCAGTGGTTATTAAGGGTTAACCATAACCCAACGTATATTTTAATATTTATTTACATCTGTCTATGTAACAGGGCGGACATCTCTTCTTGCTCGACATCTGCCTGGCAGTGCCGAGTCTGAAGGACCTTCGGGTTCAAGTAAAGATGGGATGAGCTATGGGCCCCCACCTAGCAAAGCGTCGCTCGGGGATGATCTAAAGACTACGCTACAAATTAAGGTCGCTATATGTGTTTTAAAACTTATTGCACTGTGTGGTGTGTTATATATGAGACTTATGGCACTGTCAGATTATAGTTGCAGGTTTCTGTCCTGTGAAACTTAGGGCACTGTTATGAGAAACTTATGGTGTTGTTGCGTGTGCATGCGAACTTGCTGCACTGTTATATATATTTTCTTGCGGATGCATTGCACATGTTTATCTGACCTGTAATGTTTATGTGAGTAGTTTTAACTTGGGCATTGCAGGAGGATAACTTATGACTCAGTTCCATTCTTAGGACTTTCAATTAACCAAAATTATCCTATATTACTAATTCATCTTCATCAGTTTAACTATACAGTCATCAACAGCAGTCCCCTGGCAATCGTCTGTATGTTGTACATTTATGTGGTTTACCCTTTACTGATCGCGCTATGCTCGTCAGTAATAAACATATCGCAAGATATCAGTAAGATATTGACTCGTTTCAACACTGAAAGACTCATCATCTAATTTAGAAAAAAGAGCTCTTATATCGAGTGATCTATTAAATATTAACACCTCCTGTTTAGCAAAATGTAACGATTCCGTTCCAATAATTTAAATTAATATTATTAATAGAGTTCTCTATTGAATATAATTTTACACGATTCCACTCAAAATAACTCACGCATTTTACTGTTAAAATTCTTAGGAAAAATTCCTGAACAAAATTCTTTATCGACATTCGTTTCAAGAGAATAAATTAATTTCAGTTCATATTGAGTTGTAATTTTGTAAAAGTAGTACCAACTTAGTTTACTAATTTATTAACGAAAATTTACTAGTTAATATTCGTTACTCGTAAAGACTTGGTTTAGTTTACGCGTTAAAATAAACATTAATTCTACTTCAAAGTCCTAAATTAGAATCGATCGTAAAACTATCATAACAAAAATCGGCGATATTATCAGAGCCAAAACTAGAGTAAAATTATCGTTCAAATCATTTCAAAGAGTAATTCTAAAACCAATTATAATTCTAAAACCGTTTAAAATCATTATTAAACTGGAGTAAATAAACATAACTCGTATAAAAGTAAAATAATATTTGTTTTAACGTATTAATTGTATCGGAAGGTCACGATGAAAAATCAAAAGATTTAGACTATATTACCTTCCTATAGTCGCCCTCAGTCTTTGTTGCTATATCGCCCGAAATGGACGAGTCTGCGGCTCCATTCCGTCGAGGAGCGCCCCACTAAATTAGATCCCCACATAAAAGAATCGATCGAAATCGAGATCACCTCGATAATAATCGGGATCACATGATCGTTCTCGACCACATAAGACTCCGTGATTTGTGAATTTGCTCGGGACATTTCCATTGAAGGGCGGCGGCGACGACGACTAATTTACTATGCTACGGAAAACGGGTATTCGTTGTATATATTATTTAAACAATTAAACATTAGTAGTGGGAAAATGAGAGTTCTCCCTC
>MQRK01202356.1:1866-15144 GCA_001938485.1 Girardia tigrina
TATAAAAGACTTGAGGGTATTATATCATAAATGAGGGTATAAATTAAAAAATTATATTCCTTGTTATTGATCAAAAACTTATAGCAGCAATAAAATAAATATTACTATTGTAATCAGTACACCTGTTTTAGTATAGAAACTTGAAAGAAGTTCAATGGCTTCAAGAATATTTGGGTTTGATGGTAGTGTGGGGTTTAGCGTTGTCTTGCTGTAAACAGCAAACTTTCAATTGATAAACGTGGTGTTTCTTTCTACCAAGCGTTGTACACATCCGATTAAATTGGGCGCAATAGAGGTAGGCGTCTATTTATCCGGACTGCAATCATTGATTTTGTTTGTCTGAATTGTCAAAATATATATACTTTTTGTAAGAAATAACAATTCTAAGGATAAAACGTTCATCACACGGATTTTGATGCAATTTTCAGCAGATCTTCACCCGAAATTGAGCTTGAATTTCAGTTAATTGAAAATTGATATTTCGACAGTACCTATTGATTTTTCCAAGATCTTGAAGATCCTGCACTATCGATATTTGAGTAATGCTGAGTTCAGAGGAAAATCTACTAGTGCTAGTTGAAGTATATATTTCCATGGCCTCCTGGATTGATTCAAAGTTCACTATCGAAGGTTCGTCTAAACGCCACGTGTCTCTGAGGTCAATGTTGTGGTTGAACTTTTAAAACCCAATTTACGCAGCACGATTTGTCAACTTCGTATGTCTTCTTTATTGTTGCTTTCGCATAGAAGCCTTGTTTTCGCTAATAGCGTAAAAGTACAAGAATTTATTTTTTCTCACTGTTCCTTTATATTAAAAAAATACAAGAAACGATATATTACAAATCGTAATATAGATTGTGATAGAGCTATTCAAGACCTTGAACAATTATTCAAAAGACAAAAAATCGGAAAAAACTTTTGGTTCACTTTATTAAAATCAAAATTTTAAAGAGAAGTTGTATAAAAATACCGAATTAAGTTAAACATTCGAATCGTATAGCAAAGTAACTCAGCAGATCATAGAGGACTATTTTTTTAATGCTGGATTTGTTATCAAAAACCTAGAAGACTCAACAACGAAGATAATATTCTGTGATCATTTATCGAAGAAGCTTAATCACTATATTCAACGTTCTTTTAAGCTTTCGAGTGGAAAATGCTTACATTAATACTAATAATAATAATTTTAAATAAAAGAGAAAGTACCACTTAAAATACATTGACAAATAAATTTATAGAAAAATGAATTTCTGATGCCTCATACGATAAAACTAATCGTCCATTTCCACTGGGTAATTCTGCGTGTAAGCAGACTTAACTAATATAATTATAGGCTAAAAATAATTTTTCAAAGAGAGAATTGCCGAGATATCCTATTTTTGAAATGTCTAATTTAAAATTTTTATTAAAAAAATTTTATTGAATTTTTCATTTTATCTTTTGTTGAAAAATTGTTAAGTTTCCAAAAATTAAATCGCTCGATCTTTTATTCAGTAATTCTGATAAATTATATTTGTTATCTTCTTTCGGAACGGCCGAATATTCCATAATAAAAAGTAAGAAATAACTTTTTAGTAAAAAATTATTTTAATAAACAATTTTCCACTTTTTTGATTTTTTCCAAACTCTGAATATTAAAAAAATTCTTTATTTTAATATGATTCAGTCATTTTTTAGAGGAACCAATTTATTTAAATTACCAACCATATATAGTACAAATATTTATATACATAAAAATAGTTTAATTATTTAATTATTTAACTTAATTATTATGATAAAATTTTCTTAAAGAATTTAACATTATTATTATTCATTTAAATTAATTTGCTACATCAAAAATTTTAGATTCAAATTTAATCCCTAACAATATTCTTATTAATATTCAAAATAAAATAAAAATGATATTTTTATTTAATATAAAATTAATTAATTCGAAAAAAATATAAGTATTCGATTAGGTAATCTTTTATTTGTGCAATTTAGTGCTACCGTATAAATTACCATATTTTGGTATTGTGACAATTTATTAGAATTTCTAAATAATTATTCATTAAAATTTGATTGCACCATGCTGTAAAATGTGTATATATTATAAATTAGACCGACTGATAAATGAGAACAGTAAAGTGATTCATCAATAAAAGAGGATGTGTCTCTAACTCCTTTTCTGTTTGTAACTTTACTGGAATCTGTACAATTCTGTACTTCTTCTTCTCCTGGAGATATCAGTTTAATGCATTGTACTTACTCTATAAACGCTAATGTCACGACATAAGGCTATTATTTTGTTTTGAAACGATCGTTACTTTTTTAACTTAAATGACATTCTTTCTTTTACACGATGAGCAATACACATTTGTAGAAAATTCTTAAGATTTCCGAAGGAATAGAAAAGTCGATTAAGATTGTATCCCTTATCCTGAGTGCTTTTAATGTTTCTATAAATAAACAATATTTGAATTTTTTACATTCTATTTTTCCTTCTGAAATTCATTTCGAGAATAACCAAAGATAGAAATTTTTAAATTAATATTTAAAATATTGTATTATATATATCACAGAAAAAATATATAAATAAATATAAAAAATTATTAAAATCTATATTTATTTATTTTATTATAAATATAAAGAATATAGTATATTTAATTTTTAATAAATCCTAATATTATTTCTCGAAAACTAATGTATTTTTTTGACACCATTTTCCATCATATATATTGATTTTTGGTGTATGGAGATTTGTAAAATTAGAATTTTATTAATATTAAGAACATCACAATTTGAATGTAAACATTTATTGACAACACAAACAGATTCTTCACAACAATTTTCAGAGGTCATCTTTCTTTGATTGATATAGTTTTTGTTTAAGTATTCAAATCTAAAAAAACAATGAATGGGAAGGTTCTTAATATTAATTTTTAATTTCTTAAATTTTATTAGATAAAAAGGCATTACGTAATTTTTTAAATGAACATTAATTTTCAAAATATATTAAATTTAATAAGTTAAAATCCTTTACTAAAAATATTATTAAAATTCATAATTATAAAACTTTAATTAATTAGTACTTAAAATTAATATCATTAAATTCAAATAATCAATCAATAAACATATCAATCCCATCTGAGTAGGAGAGTCACAAATCTAAACAGCATACAAACAACAAACTTACAACATTCCAAATTATCCCTCACAATGAAAAAAGTAATTTGAGTTTAATAAAGATAGAATAGTTTGGTTTTCAAAAAATAAAAGTATGTTTTATACAAATATGAATACTATAATTTCTTCTAACCCTATTAGTAAATTTTAATAGTAAATAGTAAATGTGTTGTAAATCAATTAGTATTTTTAATAAAATTCTAATTCCAAAATTAATAATATATGACCAAAATCAACAATTAAGTTAAATATTGAGACTTTTCTTTTATATCCATGATTCTATGTTTCAAAAAGATTTAAAAAATAAAATAATGATATCTGGTTATTAAACGTAACATTGATCTCAAGCAGCTGCAAGTACTCCACTACCGTTATATTTTATCTTTTGTTTTGAGTCTGAGGAGTCTCTCTTGGTTTTAAAAGTCAGATAACCTACAGGATGACTGATATGATTAGGACTAGTAGATTGAGATTTTCCAGTTTAAAGAAAAACATTCTATACTAATTAAGTTATTAGTTTTGTACCCAGCGTTCGTTTCACCGATGAAGATCTTTTGTCAAAATATTTTTTATAAAGAATAACTATTTTCTCAAAATGTATCATTTAAAAAACTTGTTCTATCTTTTGACCAGTATTAAATTTGTTATATTCTGAATTTATGTAACACAAACAAACTGTCAAAATTTCAATATGTTTTCGTATGGGAATATTTTTTGATTTAAATATACCATTTCGTTGATATATTTATCACTTGAAATTTATTTATGTTAATTTTTTATTAAATAATAAAATGAAAACTTTGTGTTTTTTAATTGTCAGACTGAGAAATTATACCCATTTAATAATCATATTAAATAATAATAAATATAATAACAACAATAATACTCTTGATCGTAATCATAATTTTCATTAAAAGTAAATTTTACGTTTTTTATTAAAAACTGTAAAAGATAATTTTTGATCTTCTGATTTTTATATCAGTATTATTAGTATATAAGATTTGTTTCCTTTTCGAATAATCTATAAAATTCATATTCCATTAGTTTTTGAAAAATAATGTTTATCAAAGAAATTGTTTTTTTCTCTAGTTTAATTGTTTTTGAATACGTTATGGGTGTTGGGTTCTTGATCAAAATTATAATTCATTAACACCAAATTTTATTTCTAACACAAACAATTCAAACAATTTTTTCGTCGAGGAACTTTTCTTCGTTTTCTTTTTGACTAGATTTTTATATAAACATATGGAATTATAAATACTGATAAGCTATTTTAAAATTGAAATTTTTTATTCTCTTTATTTTGAAAATTTACATTTCACTATTTTATGCAACTTAATTTAAATTAAAACCAACATAATTTATTGTAGACATATTTTTACTAAATTAACCGAAATGATTTTTTATTATTTTAGAATTAGTTTAATGTTATTTTCTTTTATTTGTGAAAACGTTTTTAATTAATAAAAGATTTTAACGTTTTATTTATTATCAATATTTCAGTTTAAAAGCCTTTCATTACCTACAATAATTTAAAATACAAAAATATACAATTTTAAATACAATTGAAAAGCATTTTTTTACCTACAATTATTTTAAGTACAATACAAATTTTAAATACAATTTAAATACAAAAAATAATTTACAGTATTCAAATTTTTATTATTATTACGATACATTAATGATAAAAGTTGTAATTTTTATTTTTTTTACGAAAACTGTTTAGAATTAAGTATTTGTCAAATCTTTAATGTGCAGAATTTCAAACTGACTTTAAAATTTAAAATTTTCTGTTTTTTTTTAATTTACATCTCTGGTAACAAAGTTCATTATTTTATTTTTTAGAATAACTTTTAAAATTAGTATAAACATAATTATCCTTGTCTTTATATATTTCTTTTAAATCAATTATTTAAAAATCCAATATTTCTCAATTAATTTCATTTTAAGTTTTTACTCTACAATTAAAATTTGATTATTTTATTCTAAATTTTCATTCTCTTTAATAAATAATACCAAATGATGTTTACTTTCGATTAAAATTTAATATTTCAAACTGTCTTTGCAAAACTTTCCACCTGGTTCTTAATGTCATAACACATACAACAACAAATGTCCATAAAATTCAAAAGAATCGTTTAAAAAAACATTCCAGAAGTTTTTACCAGATCATAGTACAAGTTTCTGTTCAAATCACTGACTTTATAATCACAGTCTGATTTAATACTAACATGATTCTGTTCTTCATCTTTCACATTACATCGTCATCTTAATAAATATCATCTTGTGAACAGTCTATTGCATTAATTAAGTCATACTTTAAATAAGGATATGGTGACCATTGCTGTTTTAATTCAATGAGTGGATGATGTAAATGACAGGTTTTATTATATTTCCAAATTTTGTTGTCTTCTGCTCATGACTTTTTCGAGCAAACAGAATCTAATTTTTAAAACACGATCTGAATTTAAGTCGATCCCCAAAATTGTTTAATGTATACTTAAATGTATTCGCTGGAGATAAAAAAGAGAAATTCTACATTTTTTGGAAGAATTGTCCAATATAAATAAAAATTGTGTGGTTTACCATAATGTTATTTCTTTTAAAAATTGTCTTCATTGAACATTTTCTCGTTCTGACATCTCATCACATGACAATTCATCACGTCCCACTCATCTCGTGACACTTCATTACACACATACTTTATCACATGACATCTTCATCAATCGATTTAATCATTTTTAAAGATTCCTCACGTATTTTTAAAATATGCACAATAAACTACAGGATACATTTACAATACGTTTCCTTTGTACACCAAAGCCCCGTCTAATAATATGCGTGATAAGATATAGAGATATATAGATATATATATAGATATATTGTAATAGTCTTTCTGATCAATATTACCACATATTCGTTATGCGTCGAAACTCATTTAGCGTCTCAACTTTCGGAACAGAATAGAGACGCAAGGCGGGGCCTTGGTGTAATCTAGTATATTTCTTCCGTGTTACATCAGAGGCTAATCTTTGTCAAAATTTTAAAGATTTCAAGATGTAATAAAAGTTAAAAACAGAAAATTAATTAAACACGTTAATTCAATAAATCCGTTATTATCCATTAGCCTTTTTCATCGGTCTGATAGATTTTCAATTTCTTAGAAAATAAAGGATCTGTTGATTCAACCTATTCAGTTAGCCCTACGCGAACTTCATTTCAATTATTAAAACATGGATCTTTAAATCATTAACAAAATAACGAAACATAAAAATCGATTGGAGTTAGGTAAATAAGGATGATGATCAAAAACATCCCTTCAAAATTCATCAATAGCTGTTTTAGTGATGCTTGCAGTATGCGGGTGGAAAATGAATTTATAATTTAAAATTCAACTTATTTTATTTTTTAGTCTCTTTAATTGTTGAATCTATTTATTAGTATATATAACTTAGTTTTGATCCTTTAGCTCTCGATGGAAACGTCCATTTTCAGCGTTCTTTTATTTTACTCTACTAAAACCGTAAGCTAAAACAATATTCATCATAGCCGTCCATAAATTCTATATCAAAATGATATTATGGATATAAATTTTATCATCTGTTAAATTTCTAATTTTATTATTAAATATTCAAATTATATATATTTAAATTTACACACAAAATTAACTTTCACTATATTGTTGGTTTTGAATTTCACTGTAAGGAAGTCTCTCACTTTAGATGTTGCTGACATTATTTGTCATTGTCTATATTTTTTTAAATTCTATTCTTACATCTTCTAAATATTTCTGAAAATTGCATTTTTATAATATGAACGCGGTCTCCCTCATCTTCTTTATGTCTCATAAATGCGTATTCTGTACAACATTAGCCTAATATTAGTCTATTTTTATATTCATTTTCCTAAGAATGTCAAGTCCATCGCATGCATTTCTATAACTGGAAGAAAGAATTAAAACTTTGTGAGCTAACCATTTGATCTTACCATTTTTGTATTTCTTCTCACAATAACTTTTTGATGTTGTCTAAAGTCCTGTATCAAATAGTTGCTTTTCTCAAGAAAATCTAGGAATGGAAAATTATTTTTAACTTCTAATTATGTTGTCAAATCAATATTATTATAATATGAAACACTGAAATAGTTCTATGTAAACATTTTTTTGGAAAACTAAAAATAAATCATTTACAAACTTTTGATACAAAGATGAACGTTCTCCAGTAAATGTGTCCGTGTGCCCTTCGATTAACTACATGAAGATTAAGGTAAGTGTTAAAACAAGGATTGAACCATTTGTCACATCGACTTTCTGAATGTACTTATCCTCATTGAAAAGAAAGAAAACTTTTTTTACGAAACATCACCAGTTCAAACAGAGCTTCTCAATGTTCATGTTTCTTGCTCTTATAGTCCTTATTGTGTTGTAGAAAGCTTATTGGACAAACTTATTATAAATCATTGATTATTTTTTTAAAACAATTTTAAATTAAAAAAAATAATTTTGAATAATTTCTTACAAAAATTATAGTATCGAAAAATTCTGAATTTCAATTCGAATCCCCGAAACAAGGACTTTATTGTTAGAATTAATATTCTCATTTTCCAATAATTCAATGAAATCTCACCGACATAATTTATTAACTTTTTGTTTTCTAAAGTGTTTCAGTCGTTTAAAGTGCAGAAATTATGAAATGTAAAAAAACCATTAAATACGAATTTATGAATAATTATTTTTCTGTTTCGGAAAATGTATCATGAAATGGTTTGGTAATTAAATAAACATAAAATTCTGTTTAATTATTAATGCTCAACATATAATTAAAATGAAAATTTTTGTCAAAAGAAAACGATATTCTATATTTTTAAATGGCATACATAAATAATAATAGTAGTACTAATATGACGATAGTAGTAGTTGTAGTAATAGAGTTAGTAAAAACCGGTGAAATATGTATGAGATCAGTCTTGTTTGTAATTGATTTCTATACACAATTTCATCGATTATGTCATGATCATGCACAAGTGCTTATTGATGATTGTTGATCTCCGATCAGTTTTATTGTTGTCAGTGCTGTTTACACCAACGAGAATCTATTCGATCTAATTGTTCAATAAACACTCTGTCGTCATCAGTCTATCGGTTGATTAATGATTCATGTGTTTGATCGAAAATTGGGCTTTTTTACACATGTTTGTTTTCACCATCAGTCGGAAACATCTGATCTGATGAGATATTATTTTACTATTATTTTTGATCCCTCTAGAGATATATTACCTATCTCGATATTTCAATTAGTTAGTATGATGCGGGTTTAATTACAACTTTTTTTTGATACAAAGCGGCATCTTCCCCAGATGATGCAAGTAGAATCCTGCCTCATGGAAGAATGAGTCAGTCTGTTCTGTGTTTGATAGAGTTACCGAGAAAGGAAGGGCAACATCTTCTAAAATCTGTTCCAATAATAGACTTCTGGTAAATTGATTTGATACGTGTCAGTTTCCATTATTTGCTGCCAATGAGTTTGATAGAATTTTTAATGTCAAATAAGTATATAAATATCAGTGCAAGATTATTAAAATATAAATAAAATTATATTTAATGATTTTTAATTTATATTCCATATTAATTTTCACGATTATTCCCGTTTCAAATGAGCTTTATTCCTGTTAATGTTATTCTTTCCTCTCTTCAATCATATATGATTCTTGAAAATATTAATTAATTATTTTTCTTATTATTTTATGCAAATTTGACTTTCTAAATAATCTTATTATATTGATATTTTTTCATTTAATTATTTACTATTATTTTAATTATTTAAGTCAGAAGTCCGTTGAAAAATCTTTGTCATTTGTTGATATAAGCAGTAAATAAAGTTTGGTTGATAATTAGAGATTAAATAAATAAGATGTATGTGGATATTATATAATGTAAATTTGACATTATTATTATTATTATTTATAAATTTTTATTATTTTATTTTTTCATAATATATCCTGCCTTACCGAAAGTAGAAGTCAATCTGATCATAGTAATAATAATAATATGAAAGAAGATATTTTTGAAGGAAATTTAAGAGACATTTACTTAAAATTGTAGAGATATGGTGCACTATGGTGGAGACTTAAAAGAAAAAAATTCATTTTACTGCTCACTTGTAGATGTATTCCATTCCAATTCGATTTAGTATGAGGGAGCTTCATAAATCATAAACGAAATTTTTTTCTTAAAAATTTCATAAATATTTTTATTAAATGATCAATTTATTTTTTTATTAAGTTGCATTGTTAAAAATTTTATAGATTTTTGCTTTTTAACACGTTTGAGGACTGCTACTGCATATGTAGTACTTTCACTTTGTTATAGTGAGTCATATATTGGATGTATATATTAGGCAACCGACTTACCGATTTCACGAACTCGTTAATTTTTTTACAAAAATTTTTAATTCAATTATGAAATTGATATTAACATTTAATATGTAAAAATATGTATTTAATATGAAAAATTTTGTATATAATACGAAAAAAATCGATTTAATAAGAAAATTATATATTTTATACGAAAAAATATCAACTTATTATGAAAAATATCATTTTTATATGAAAAATTATCGATTTAATGTGAAAAAATTTCAATTTAATATGAAAAAATGCTTTTAAAATACAAACGTTTGCAATTCAGCTTGCCACCAAGGAAGAAGTTTAAATAACTGAATAAACATTTTGCATCTGGAGTTTATTTTGCATAATAAATTAAGATTGTTTTCGTATTTAATTTATTTTTTCATTTTAAATTGATAATTTTTCATAATAAATTGATATTTTTGTCTTATTAAATACAGAATTTTTGATATTAAATTGATATTTTCTCATATTAAAGTGATATTTTTTCATAATTAATAAAATTTCTCATATTAAATACATATTTTTTTCATATTAAATTCAGAATTTTAGATTAAATTAAATTTTTTAATAATAAATTGATATTTTTTCATATTAATTACATAATCTTTCATTTTAAAATGAAAACTTTTCATATAGTTAGTAGTGAATTCTGCAAAAATTGACGTTCATAAATTCGGAACTTATACTATTTCTGCAAACTGTTGCCGATTTCGCGAATTGGGCAAAATATTTTGCCTAATTCGTGAATTCGACAATTACACAAATTTGGCATAACATATATATTGAAATGTATAGTTAATACGTATAATATTATCACTTCCTAGAAAAGGTTCATATTTTAGTCGCCGTGACTTCAATTATATTTTACGTTGTATTTAGTCTTTTATTATTACTAGGTTGAAGATTTCTATTCTTGCTATTCTTCTTCTATTCTATTCTTAACTACAATAATGCCACGAGATTTACATCTACGTAGTGTAATCACTCTTTTTGTTCCATGAATGATTTTATAGGATTAAGCTTAAATTGTTTTGCTTTTTAAAAAACAGATGGAATTTTAGTCTTAAATATAGAATAAGACTGGTTATCTCTAGAATATCAAAAGCGGCTTTTCTAATTAATATAGGCAAAAAGTTGTTGACTTTCGAATGAAGTTCACCCTGCACCACTCTATTTTAATTGCTTCGTTGAAATAAAAAAAATAAAAACTCAAGTTATTTATCAACTTTAGTATTAAAATCTTTTTTTAACACTAAAAATACCGGTCAAATCGACCGGTTGTATCAATTGTTGGGCAGATTTCTCTTTACATTTCATTTAATATTTTATGATAATGTTATGACTTCTAATTTTATGTATTTAACCCTTTCCTGACTATTGATGTCATATGGAATCATGTTTCATTTTAATATTTTATAGGCATCTATGGAAAAAATATGAATAAAATTTTTATCCTGATGAATAAGGAAGATTTTTCTTTTAAAGAAAAATTATTTTAACACGTATTTTGTCAACCGTCCTTTTATTTTTATCATTTGAAAGTTGCAGAAAGTGATTTAAGGATTTTTAATTCAGCCAGGAAAGGGTTAATAATATTCTAGATTATACTGATTCAAAAAATATCAAACCAGTCAAAATGACCGGTTAGGTAGAAATAGGTACATTGCCACTATTGATAGTTCTAGTGTTAAATTGTCTGTTAAAATTTTAAATATAAATATTTTGTAATATTTCATTAATATAAAACTAATAAATTATCATTGATACAATGTTGTTTGATGAAATAAATTATTCAATATCATGAGAATTTTGAGAAGTAGAAAAGAATTTGATAATTTAATACGCATGGATCAAATGTGAAAGAAAAGTTAATGTAATATATAGAAAACGTTTTAGAATAACTAAATTTCTTGCTAAATTTCATTTCTAATTAGAAATAAGTTCATATTTCTAACGAATAAAAAGTATTGGTCAAATTATTCATTTCGCGTTGTTCAAATAGTCCAGTATTATTTCACGTTCATTTGACTTTCTGAATATTTGACATTTAACTTTTTTAACCTACATATCGAAGAGGATTAGAACAACCCATTGTTAATATTTTCATTGAAAATTAAGTTTAACATTATTTGAAAAACATTTTCCAAATGCTTAAGAATAGTACACTTATTTTATACTATTGAATTTAATTTTTTTAACTAATAATCCAATTAATATAAAACATTTAAATGAATATTAAATAAATTTTATTGTTACAATAAAAAAATTGAAGAGACGAAATATCATTTCCGTGTTTTTAAACCATTTTTAAATGTACAAAGTGGTTCTGTCATTTATATTTACCGTAAGGTACTGGAGAAAGGTCACGTCCTACGTAAAGTTCATACTTAAATTTTTAGAAAATTGCGTTTTTTTCTTAAGATTAAATATAACTCTTCTTGATAACAGAGTGCGTTCCGCAGCTGCATGGCCACGGCGAGATGGCGTCAGGGGGTTCCCATCGTGGGGAAAAAATATTATTTCTCCAAGTCTATGAGCTTTTGTCATCCGGCGGAATTCTTTAATTTCTTTTAAATCATTTAGCAATTCGGTGAGTAAATTATCATTTAAATTACGCACAATCAACTTCCTCAAAGAACTAAATCGTTCCGGTAATCTTTGACAGGGTCATTACCCAATTCAGGACTGCGCAATTCATTGCAAAATTCAACATTAAAATGAACATTATCAAAATGATTTCCGCAGAAATCGAGCTTAACCAAGTGATGAAAGTTTCCAATACTCTCGGGAAAGTGCGACAAGTTGTTGTTGTTTACAGTCAACACTTGAGACTTTGACAATTTCAAGAAACTTTTAGGAAGGTCTTTAATCCGATTCACATCCAATAAAATGCTTCAATCGATCAGACATTTCCAATCACTTCATTCGGAACATATAACATATTGGAATGTCGTTGTAAACTTCAATTTGATTGCCACAAGTCATTTGAAAATTCAAATGTATAGATCGTTTGGGTGCCGCATCGCCTTTTTTCTTAAATCGTCGAAATTTGGAATTATGACAGAGCTCGATATAGTTATATTTCCATTTCGTGTTGAACGCGTTATTTGTAAATTTTATCAAATTTCCTCATTTAATAACTTCAGACATTTCGTTTCGATAAATTTACGATTTCAATTTAATATTTGTCTTGAAATTAGCGAGACAATTCAAAAATATTTATTTCCCGAAATTTCCGATTTAAACGTAGCAATTCAATTTAAAAAAAAATTAATCAATCAAAACATTTGTCAAATAATCATACAAAATCGATCGCATTATCTAATATCACATTAATCCCTTTTTGAAATAATCGATAGATGAAAAATCATTTTTCATCAAATAATCAATTTCATCACGTACATTTATTTATAAAAAATTTCATACTAATCATATTACAGGCATACCTCGATTAACGCTACCTCTTTTAGCGCTGTTTCGTTATAGCGCTCTTTTGATTTTATGAAAAAAAATAATTTTAACTTCAAAATATTTTTTAAAAGGTTTTCTTTTTCTAATTTCATATGAAAATTGTTACTATTTAGAAAAGCAATGTTCCATCAAAGAATTTTTGAAGAAATTTAATATCATGAATGCCATAGAAAATATCGGTTCATCATGGAATGAAGTGCAACAAAGTTATCTCAAAGGATGTTGGAACTGCTT
>MQRK01202356.1:26634-37182 GCA_001938485.1 Girardia tigrina
ATAATATATCTGTCAAGAAATACCTTATTTATTTTCATACGATAGTTCAAAGTTAAGTTATACGCGATTGAAATGTAAGGTGTGAAGTTTGACCCGTTTCATATCGAACAACATAATATAATTCTAAAAAAGTTATTATTATTTCTGCAAATATAAGTACTGAATATTTTTTTTGTAAATTTAATTTCTGATCACAGAAATGGTATAGTTTGTATATTTATAATTGACAAAATTCTTGAAAAAAATTATTAAAAAGATCTGATAGAAAAAAGTAGACGATCGTTAGATAAAAAAGGAGATTTTGTTTAAAGAGTATTCGGTGATTCACCAATAGATAAAGGTGATGAATCAAAGGCGACCCATTAATGGATTTAAAAAAATCTGTTGGTGAATGATGAATTGGTGAATGTATTGCTGCGATGTGCTTCTGCAATTCCCGTTTAGTAGTCGAGGACTCGGCTGAACACTGGACTGCCATGTTGCTTACTAATCACCAAAACAAATGTTACCAATTACATTTCAACTGATATTTTTACAATTGCTTTGCATAAGAAATTATCAACACGATTTGGGATTGAAATTCTTATTTTGTTTTTCTTTTGATATAACTGATACTTTAGTCAAAAAGTCATCTTCAGGATTCATATTTCTAAATATCTCTTAGATCAGAGTCATGAAGTATAATATTTAAATATAAAACCATAAATTAAAACGTCACCAGGTCGGGATTTATCAATATAGTTCTTGTATGACCTCCTCTGACGAAAACAAACCGATCCGCAGTTTTTTTTTCATCGTTTTGAATGTCAACAAATATCGTTGCGTAAATAAAAATAATTGTTCTTAAAATTGCTGAGCAAATGTTATAACTGATTTTTGTCAATAATAAATATAAAATAATTAAATCAAATTACTTTTGTCGAATTTGAAGAGTATAGGTCGAATTTTAGAATTTTATAGTTCAAATACATTTTTGAATAGAATTTTTGTAATAGTTTTTATGATGTTTGTGAGTAATGGACTTGACTCTTGACCTTTCTTATTTCAATGAAAAGTTCTTGTGACATTGTAATTTAGTCATATTAATTTATTTAGATTATTGGATAAAAGTTTTCGAAATTCCCGTTGTATTTCATTCATATGAGAAATAATGGGTGACACGTGAAGTTACAATTATAAACCATTTAGAGCTAATAATTTCGATCCTTTTTAGTTGAACCAAATCGGAAACCTATTTCCATTAAAAGTTTGAAGACTTTGGTGAACTAAGATAAACATACTAAAATTATTTCTTTTATCTAATTAAATATCTTTTGGACCTCGCTTGTTAACATAATAAATTTAGGGAACAGTTTCGGAAGTAATTGTTAGGAAGTTACCTCCTGATTCATTCATTATTTATTTATTTTCGGTGGAAGTACAAGTTTAAATAAATTTTTTAGCATTCAAACAATTTAATTTGATTTAATTGCAATATGAATAGCAATTTCTCAAAACACAGATATTTATATTTGGGTGATGCATAAATTTCCAACCATTTTTAATTAAAGCCATTTATTTTTAAAAGTAAAATTGTGTACGATTAATCTTCAAAGTATTCACCATTCGCATCTATGGTCTTTTGTCATCTTTGTGGCAAAAAATAGATGCCTATGGTGAAAAAGTCCTCATCTTTCGAAGCAATGAAGTCATCTATGCATTTCTTGAGTTCATTGCGTGTTTTGAAATGTTGTCCAGCGAGATAATGTTGGAGAAACTGAAATATATGAAAATCTGTTGGAGCCAAGTCCGGTGAATAGGGCGAATGCGGTAGAACCTCCCATCCAAGTGCTAAAATCATATTTTTCGTCGTCGAGCAACCTATGGTCTAGCGTTATCATGCAGCAGTATGACCTTGCGTTCACTATGACCCACATATTTCCTTAACTCGCTGATTTTTTCGTTCAGCTTAGATAGCTGGATTGCGGTAACAGTTTTCAGACTCCGTAGGACTGTCGATTGGTTAACGTGGACGTACTTGGCTAGTTCACGGGTTGACTGTCCATCATCCTTTTCTAAGAGAACCAGAAGCTCTTCGTCCTCCATTTCTTTCGGTCTACCACTTCATGGCTGGTCCTCCAGGTTGAATTCGCCCTTCTCGAATTTGGCGTACCATTTTTTGATCGTTGTAAGGCCAACAGAACATGTACCATATGCTTCGTAAATTTTGTCCTTCGCTTGTCACGCCTTTTAGCCAAGATTAAAAATAAATAATATACAGTGGCGTATGTGATTTTTATTGATATTCATTTCCGGAATAATAAAAAAAATAAACACGTGGATTTTGAGGACAATTAAAGAAGTATATCCCTTTTTTTATCAAAGGTCGGAAACTTATGCAGCGACCTAATAATATACCATGTTTTAGGATTCTGTGCTCTCGAAAATTTTTCAACATTATAATTTAAACTTGTGAAATTGTGAAACTATAAATTAGTCAAATTTTAAAAATTGTAAAACTGGAAAATTTGGAAATTATACATTTAAAATTAGTGAAATAGTAAAATTTAAATTAAAATTTTAACGTATTTATTTAAGGTTTGTGAATAGAAAATAGAAATTCATTGTAAATTTGTTTAAAAAAACAAAAAAAATATATGAAATAAAATTTTGAAAGTATGTCTAATCTCCATCTTGAGTTCGAATCCAATACTAATTTTTCAAATATATTTGAATCTAACACCAAGTACTTGAAAAAAAAACTCAAAATTCTGTTTAAGCGTTATTGGAAGAGTTTCATATGGAGTATTGGTAATAGAAAAGTAAGTTTGATCTTAAGATTAATGTGTCATTGCTCAAATAAATCACACGATCAATCACATTACTCATTCATATGCATAGCAATTATTCGAAACATTTGAATTATCTTAAGAAGGTGGCCGAACTGTTAGAATTAACTATTATTACATGTGGTTTAAAATTTCCTAGTTTCAAATGTATTAGGTTGTTTAAAAAATAATGTTGTTTTTTTAACCTTAATCTTTAAAGACAAATATCTCAACGTAGAATCAACTTTAGTAATCGAAATAAAAACCATTAGCATCGATACACTTTGCCAACGTTGCACAAGTTTATTTATTCCGGTTGCATAAAATTCTGGCTTTCTGGAGGCGATGAAATCGTTGAAGGCAGTTTAGCATCCCCTTGATTTTTACAGTATTTCTCCTGGAGGAAAATGTCAAGATGTTTGAAAAAGTGATAATCAGTAGGTGAGAGGTCAGGTGAGTATGGTGGATGACTCAAAGTTTCGTAGCCAAGTTCGTTCAACAATTGCATTGTCAGACGTGCGATGTGTTGCCGAGTGTTGTCGTGGAGAAGAATAAGCCCCTTCCTATTGACTAATGCTGTTTGTTGTAGTTGAAGTTTCTGGTTTATTTTGACAATTTCCTGAAAGTATCTCTCTGCCGTAATTGTTTCTCCTGGATTTAGGAAGTTATGATGAATAACACCGGCTGCAGACCACCAAACAGTCACCATCATCCTTTTTGGTACAATTTCGGAAAGGGTTGCTGAGCTTGATCGTGGTCCAACCATTGAGAAGAACGTCTCCGATTTTCGTAGAGAATCCACTTTTCATCACACGTTACAATTCGGTCCAGAAACGGATCGTTGTTGTTCCGCAAAAGAAGTGAAGACGATGCCTCAAAACGACGCATTTTTTGATTGTCATTTAATTCGTATGGAATCCATTTATCCAGTTTTTTCGACTTCCTAGTGTCACGCAGATGGTTTGAAATTGTTCCGATCGTGATATCTAGTTCCTCCGCAAGCTCTCGAACTGTTGTGCGTGGATTTGCTTCTACTAGAGCCTTCAAATTTTCATTTTCAATAGTAGGTTTCCATCCATTGCCATCATCATCTTTGAGGGTCTCATCTCCTTCTTGAATTTTTTTGAACCAGCGTTGTAACATACGTTCGTTTGTGGTTCCATCACCCAATGTACCGTTGATATTACGGGCGATTTGTGGGCAAGTTTGAATTCATATAAAAAATTGCTCGTAATAACTCTTTTTACATATTGACAACTATTTAAATAAACACGTTATTTTAAAGTTAATATTTAAACAAAGTATCATAGAAATATAGAGTTTTTAATAAGCTTTAAAATTATGTATAAGACATAAATAAATGATAGAGATTTATTTCAAAACGTGATCAAAAATGAGGACCATTCAACAAACGACATTATTTTTTAAACAACCCAATATAAAAAGGATTCATTTACAGACGCATATTTCTTTGATAGAAATACAAAAAATTCAAACATACGATAAATAGATGTAAGTCTCAATAATTTAACTCAAATCGTTTGGCAAGCAAATATTCTTTAAGCAAATATTCAATACACAGTAATAATCAAATGAAAACAGTTTGATTCATTTGGTTCAACAAAATAACATAAATTATATCCGGTTGGCATGCCAAAATCGATTGGCTTAATACACATGTTTGACTAGATTGGTTTCTGATCCCAATGTGATCAAGATAAATTGGATATTATTTAATTATCAACAGAAGTTTGTCTATGATTTTCAAAAACATGCTTCCTTTCATTTTTGCCAAACTAATAATTTATGAAACGATAACGGAAGTTATTAATTATAATTGATTACCATAGTTAACTAGTAATTATTGGGAAAAGATTAAATATTCCTATTATCATAAGCATTATTATTATAATTTGTATACATTAGTTACTTTTGGATTTTTCATCTCTGCCGATGAGTTTCAAACAACATTGAAAATGTATATTAAAAAAATATTTATTTATATAAAATTGGTTAAATTTTAAAATTTTAAAATCGCGAATGACAAGAATTTATTATTTCATAGTTATTATTGGAGCATCTAGAACTTCTTGTTGCCAGACACGAACGAGCTTTGCGACTTACTGTGATTAAACGACAATCTACCACTCCTGGTGGAGTCAGTTCTGAAGTCGAGGTTTTGAAAGCTTTGAAATCACTCTTTGAACACCACAAGGCTCTTGATGAAAAAGTTAGAGAAAGACTAAGGGTTTCTTTGGATAGAATTAAAGAATTGGAAGATGAACTGAGAGCCAATCGGAATGGTCAGAATAAAAACTCTAGCATTGAGAATGTAACGATTTTATCAGAAAAAAGTATCGATTCATCACGGAAAGATAGTTTAATGTCATCACCAAGCACTAAAATGATGAACGGGTCTTGTAGTAACGGTTCGGATATTATGACAGGTAAAAATTGATATCTTTTCCAGTCATTTGTATGATATTTGTCTTTTAATGTGATTAGATATCAATGAATCTTATAAGAGATTATCAAATAACATTTTATCCAAAACTGGTTCTGATAAGGATATGGATCGAGATGATTTATTAGATGGAGAAAGTGAAATTAATAACAAAACACCTATTGAAACGAATCCCGAAATCGTACGTCAAGAAGCTCTTGACAATCTAAGGAGCAAACAGTCGGAATTAACAGCTCGGCTTCAGGATTTGGATAATCAATTAATTGTGGGACAAAAAGAACTCTTCCGAGCTCACGAACAAGTGCGTATAAATAATATGTTGATTGCTAATTATTTTCTTTAATCAAATTATTTTGTCTTATAATTTATTTATTTTTCTGTTGTTAACAGGTTTCAGATATCTTTTGGGAAATATAATAAGAAATTATTATTGTTATTTATTCGTTTATTTAATAAAAAATAAAATCAAATTAGGTTCTTCTTGAAACATTTGAACATTTTCGATCCAATTGCAAAATTAATAATTAAAGAAAATAATTTTTTACATTTACTTTTTAATAACTACAATCAATAAATTAATAAACCTAATTATACTAGAAAAAGACCCGTCATATATGACGCGGAAGAGCTGAATTTTCTTCTTTGAAAGTTTCTGTTTTAATTTTAAAATCATAATTATAATTTATTATACTTAAATTCTAAAATATTTGAATTTGAGTTTCACTCAGAATTTTGAATAATTCATATAAATCATTAGGGTGAACCAAAAGTTCATTCGGATATTTTATGTCATTCTAAAATAAATATATCTTATATGCATGTGTTAGATACTATTTAAAAAGTCTGCAATCGTTCTATCATATTATTCACACACACACATATATATATATTATCCATTGATTAAAAAAATTAAAAAATTAAGCCATGCAATAGCAAGAAAAAAATTTGATCACAGCAAACTTAGAGCGTTACACAGATGAAACACTGGGCTTTTATATTATTAATGTTTTGCATTGTATTCATGCAGACAAGCGTATATAACGTTCTTTTTCTATTTTTTGGTGGTTATATTGAAAAAACAATAAATAAACTTATTCACGAAAATTTCCTTTGGAGAACCTTTTCACTCGTCTCTGATCCCACAAAAATCTAAACGAATTATTTCCTGGATTATTTAAATGCAGGGTTAGTTCGTTCGAACAAGACAAATAAGATGAATGTATATTCAAACGAGAATGTTTGAACATGATAAAAAGAAAAGAAACGCACCTGTGGCAGCATATAATACAATAAGAGAAAATGAATGGAAAACAGTGGAAAATACAAGGAGAACAACAAAACCGCGGAATAGAGAAATTCCAGAAGATACAAGAAGAAATTTTAGAGTCAGGAAAATTACTTGTTGGGCATGTCATGAAGAAGGACATGTTAGAAGAGATTGTCCAAATGTGACATGTAATCATTGCAATAAAAAAGGACACATAAGAACACAATGTTATGAAAACCCGAATAGGTTTAAGGAACGCGAGCAATGGAAGCGGGATAATGGAAGAAATCGATGGGAAAATGATAGGAAAAAATACTCGAATCAAAGATATAGAGACCGTCCGACGTACAAAAATAGAAAATATTCAGTAGTGGAATTAGACGAATTAGACGATGAATTGTATGAAGAAGATAACTCTTCAAGACGGGGTTATACCGACGAAACCAATAGAAAAGAAGATTCTAGAAGACAGGAATATCCCAGAGGTTACAGAAAATTCAGAGATGATCAGGGAAACGAGGATGCACGATCACAGGGAGAGGTGATCAGTGTTCTTCATTAGAAAGTCAATGCAGATGTATGTTTGATTGTACATATGAATATGTGTGTGATTGTATGTTTGAAAACATTCCCCTAGAAATGTGTGAATTAGATAGTTTGAATAAAGAAAATTATGAAAAATGTGATAGCATGGACATTGAAAAAAAAGAAAGAAAAGAAATATTACAACAGATATATTAAAAATAGCAAAGTTTGACATAAATTATAAAAAATTGAAAGGACGGCCAAGTGTAGAATTTCGTATAAAAGATAAAAAAATGTTCAGTGTCTTTTAGATACAGGAGCCCGAGTGAATGCCATTAAAGTGAATTTAATGAAAGGTATGAAAAATATTCAAATTAGAGAAACAAGAAAACGTATTCACTGTGCGAATGACTCGGAACTTGTAAACTATGGAACTGTACAATTAAAGGTAATAATAGAAAGGGTACAGAAAACAATAGAATTTTATGTTGTGAAAGAAATAGATCCGGAAATGATTGCTGGTATAGATTTTTTGGATAAATTTGAAATAAAACTGAAGAAAGAAGCATCAAATATTGATAGGATATTGGCAATTAGAGATAGCCCTTCTGATGAAGATAGATTAAAAAGAATAAGAGAATTGTACAATACTGCAAGCGACAATCAGCTAATGGAACTTTTAACAAAGTACAGACCAATATTCATGGCTGATAAATGGGATATTGGAAAAACTTCGTTAACCAAACACAAGATAGAAACGCATAGAGAACCAGTACTGGTAAAACCGTATAGACAACAGAAACATTTTGAAGAGAAACTAGATGATATTATAAAACACTTTGAAGAAAACGATATTATCGAAAAGTGTAGTTCTCCTTAGAACTTTCCTTTAGTATGTGTGTGGAAAAAAGAAAAGCAAGATACTCGAGTATGTGTAGATTTTCCTCAGTTAAATAAAATAACCGTACGACCAGCGTTTCCATTGCTAAATGTAGACGATATGTTGAATACACTAAATGGGGCAAAATACATAGTACTATTTGGAGAAACGCTTACCATCAAGTAGAATTAGAAGATGAATCAAAGATTAAGACGCCATTCTCAACAAAGTACGGCCAATACTGTTTCAAGAGAATGCCTTTTGGAATTGTTGCGGCCCCAGCAACTTTTCAGGAGTTAATGGTGAAAGTTTTGGGAGATTTGAATTGGAAAGAAGCAGTCGTATATTTGGATGATATTTTGATTTTCGGAAAATATAAGAAAGAACATCTTCAAAGAGTAAAAAACGTATTTGAGAAAATTAAACAATCAAGTTTGAGAATAAATCCGGAGAAATGTCAATTTTTAGTAGAAAAGACTAAATTCTTAGGATATATCATATGTAAAGATGGTATTGAAACAGATAAATCAAAGATTAACGTGATAAGCAATTTTATGTTGTCAAAGAAATAGATCCGGAAATGATTGCTGGTATAGATTTTTTGGATAAATTTGGAATAAAACTGAAGAAAGAAGCATGGCGATAAGCAATTTTCAAATCCCATCATGCATTAAACATTTACGGAGCTTTATGGGCTTGACAAATTAGTACACAAAATTTATAAAGGATTACACAAGATATGCAAAAGTATTGAAGGTTTGTGTGGTAAAAATAAGGATAAGAAACTGATTTGGACTAAAGAATGTGATGAAGCTTTTCAAAAACTAAAAGAAAGAATGATTAAAACTCCAATTTTAGCATATCCAGATTTTGTCAAAGACTTCATATTTGATACCGATGCAAGTTTTGATACGATAGGGGCGGTGTTATCACAGGAAGACGAGTGTGGAAGAGAAAGGGTAATTGGGTATGGATCACATAAAATGAATAAACATGAACTAGGCTATTGCATTACAAGGAAAGAACTACTTGCAATTTATTATTTCACACAGGATTTTAAACATTTCTTGTATGGAAAAAGACTTTTGTTGCGAAAAGATCATAAAGCTATTACGTTTATGATGACTACAAAGAACCCCATCACACCACAGTTCCAAACATGGATAAATTTTCTGAGTAGTCTTGACATGAAAATGGAATATCGAAAAGGTGAAAAACATTCAAATGCTGACGCGATGTCTAGAAATTCTTGCGAATTGTGCAATCAGTGTCAAACAATGCATGAAGAGGCGAAGAAAGGAAAGATTAAAACAAGAATATTAGCATTAAGCGAAGAATCAGATGGTTTTAAATGGCAGAAGAATAATTATGAAATAAAACAAATAATCGAGGACAAAAGTAAAAGTAGAACAAGAAAATGGGCATTAAAGAATGATATCGTCATAAATCAAGATAATAAATACTGGATCCCAAACGCAGAACGAGCAAATTTTATTGATGAAATACATAAATTGTTGTGTCATGCAGGTTGTAAAAAGGTCTATAACTACCTCCGAGATGATTTTGACATGGAAAATATGAGAGAATTTATAAAAGAAATAGTTCAAAGTTGCATAAATTGTCAGAAAAGGAAGACACTAACAACCAAAACGAAAGAAAAGCATATAAAGCAATTAGCGGATGAACCTTTCCAGAAAATATACATTGATTTTTGTGGACCATTCAAAGGAAATATAAATGGATGTCAATACATATTTGCAATAATTGACTAGCTTAGTAGATATATTAGCTTGAATGCAGCAGCTAGTCAAGATGAAAAAACAGTTAGAAAATTGTTATTGGACAGATGGATATGGAAATTCGGACCACCAAAAGAAATCCACGTAGACAGAGGAAAAACATTTGAATCGGCTTTACTCAAGGACACAGCGAAAAAATTTAAAGTTGAGGTATTCTATTCGAGTCCATATCATCATAATACAAATGGAATCGTGTAAAGACAGTTTCGCATGATCAGAGATGCTTTGAATATTAGAATGAAGGATTGAGATCATAAAGATTGGACAGAAGTCTTGTCAGAAGTCGAGTTTATGTTAAATAGTACGGTACAAGCTACGACAGGCATGTCACCGGCCGAGATAGTATTTGGAAGAAAACTGAGACATTGGTGGAAAAACAATTACGAAGATAACAAAAACTTGAAAGCAGTTGAACAAAAAACAGAGACAAGAAGAATTTTTGAAATCAGAGACAAAGTATTGATTAAAAAGGGAAATGTTTCAAAAGAAGATGACCGTTACATGGATCCCGCAACAGTGGTGAAAAGAAATGAAAGAAGTTACGAGTTACAGCTTGAAGATGGAAGAATTTCTATTAGAAATGTTGAATGACTAAAGCCATTTAAATCGAGGGGGATGTGAGGAATATTTGAATGTTTGATTTTTTGTGTTTGAATGTGTATGTTGATTTGGAATTGTGTCTATCCTACCAAGATGGATGATTAATATTTTGATTATTATTATCTAAAAATATGTAATGTTTAAATTTATTTTTAATTTCAAATAATTTTAAAATTTTAAATAAGTTAATTAATTTTTACAATTTT
>MQRK01202369.1:3350-14238 GCA_001938485.1 Girardia tigrina
CTAGCCCTCGATATTGCTTCGTTGAGGAGGAGATACGACTTAAAGCTGCGGACACACATCCACACAGAAATAACCAATTAATAATCGCAATTGTCAGTATGGAAATTGCGCTAAAAAAACATTACACGTGATAAAATAAAAATAAAGATTTGAACAAAAGCAAACGAGTCGACAAAAAAATCGAATACACGAAAAAAATTTAGTTGAATTCACATCCACACAAAAATGAAACACATGCACTCAATCAGCATGGACCTGTACAAATAAAAATGAAAAGATACATCAAAATACCACAAAGATATTCCTGAACAGGAGGTATAACAAATACTAGCATAAAAGATCTACTTATCAATTATAAGTACATTATATTACGCAAAAAAATCAATTGTAAAATAAATAAAGTCTAGTAAACCAATTTTAAGTCTAAATGGTAAATCAAAAAAATATTTTTTATATCCATGCTTTATGCGGGCGGAACTCAGCTTGGCCAACAGAATGTTTTAATTTTATATTGCTTTTTTTTGAAAATATTTTTTTAATTAAAACTTTGTTGACAAAGTAGAGTTCTGTCTTCATAAAGAATGAATATATAAATTCTTTTTGATTTACTAGTTTTTAATTTTAAATATGAAAAAATAATAATTTTTGAGTTTTACAAATTACTCAGAATTGAAAAATTATTAATTATTTAAAAACTAAAGCTCCGCGAATTTATTTTTAAATTAGTAAGAGTAGAAAATTTTTTTAATATTAAAAAATTATTAATTGTGGTATTTACGAACTTGATGATATTGATATAGTTAACAATGCTTACCATGTGATTATAAAACCATGAGCTCTAAATTTTAAAATTACTTTCATCAAATTTTTTATTATCACAGTTCTTTCTATGTTGAGCAATATTACCACCACTTTTCTTTTGATTGTGCTACTGGATTCATTTTCGACATAACGACTGTTTGAGAATATAAAAGGTAAAGAAAAAAATATTTAAAGTTTGAGAAAGTTTTAAAGTTTTTTGTGAATATGAATTGTAAAATATAAAAAAATGAAAATTAATTGAATTAAAAAAGTTTGAGTTTAGAAAATTTGTATTTTTGTTGATTTAGTTTTTTTTGTAAAAAAAATGTAATTAAATAAAAAAAATTTTAAGTTAAAAAACTTATTAGTTAAATTTATGTTTGTAAAACAACTGTTATTATTATTATAATTATGTGAAAAATTGTAAATTTATGCATTGTTTAAATGCATCAATGGATATATATTTTTAATAATAAATAAAATTTTACTTACCGATATCGATTTATTATTTAAAGAAAATTATTCATTAAATGAAGTTGAATGTCTAATTTAAAAGAACAGATAACTTTGCCATTTGACTATATTTTTAATGTGGATTATTTTATGAAGATATTCGAAGATAATCATGTAAGAATTCCCGATCAGAGAGTATGTATCAAAGAAATTGACGAAATTTCAGTACCTATTAAAAATTGTGAAGACATTCATGATCAATGGAATGAATTATTGAGAATATTCCAAAATTGTGGAAAATCATTAACTGACAGATATTTGTTTCTTGGAGATTATGTTGACTGCGGTTCTTGTTTATTGGAAACAATATGTGTGTTGTTTGCTTATAAAATCAAATATCGAAATAGAATATATTTATCACGCATAAATCACGAATCTAAAATGAGAACAAGATACGACCTGTTGAGCCCTGGGTGTGGCTGTCGCACTCAAACTGCCGCTCTGCGATCAACGACAAATCTCCAATGATTGTGATATCATTACATTTGTACTGATAAACAAAATCTGAACAAAATCAAATTAGAATGATTGATTTAGTTGTAAATAAACACATTCTTTGTCAATGAGAATTTGTCGTCTTTTTATCTCCTTATCTAAAGAAAGTAAAACATTGTCAGTATGGCAAAAAAAACTGTTTCCTAAGTTTAAAAAATATTTTTATTTCTGTATAATTTAACGTAACAATTTAAAGAAATAGATTAACTTGACTAATAAAGAAAAGCATAATTTAATCTGAACTGATTACAAAGACACGATAGTCTAAACTGAATAGCTGTAACTAAAGATCACTAGACAGACTGTTTCAGGTTTTAAAAGCAAATCTATTTATACATTTGTCGATGAATTTTAAATATATAATAAACTAAATATTACAACAATCTTAAAAATACGTAATTAATATAACCAATTATTATTTCGGTATATTGGTATCGTATCTAGGTTTAATTTCGCATAAAGAGAGTCAAGTAAGAACGAATAAAAGGTTGGATAAGTAGGATCAGAATTATTATTTTTTTCCAAGAAAAGAAAAAACCGATTCCGAGAACATAAAAGTTATTTAATTTTATTGTTAGTCAAATAGGTAATTTTTACAAATAATGAAATTAGTTACTCGTGGATCCCTATCCAACTCTTTCCTCATTATACTCTTGGTAATTGATTAATATATTTAAAATCTTTGATCGGCATGATCTTGCTAAAAACACAATAATCACGAATGGTTGCTTATCATTATTTTTCTAAAATTTGAATTTTATTTATCATACATAGAAATCATCAACAACTATTAAAATATTTATGATTTTCTTCTGGTCTTTTCGTGTTCTCTGATAATAAACGAACAGATCATGTTTAGTAAATCGAGAAACAAAGTATTGTTTCTATAAAAATACTTTATTGCGTTTAATAAGTATCCTGACTAGACCACAAAACCAAATAAGTATGCCAACATGAGTAATTTTGTGTTCAAGCCCCGTTTCAATATTACCCTGATTAGATAGAGTATATGGATCTATAAATAAATAATAGTGAAATAATAAATATCCATATAGCTAAGTATGATTAGATCGATTAAATCAAATTATAAACAGCTATTTTTACTGAGTCCGTAATTAGTGAGAATGTGTAGCAGCATTGTGCTCATTATCAGTGTGAGAACAATGACTTGTGAGATCATCCTTGCTGATATTTTATATAAAGATTGTTCTTTTTTGAACTAAAATTGATGAGACCACTATAGTAGGAGAAAATTAATGCAAACTGTTAGTATCAGGGGATACACCACTCGGAATAGAACCAATATCCATTATCATAATTTATATTTGACATTAAAACAATCAATTAAACCAATACAGAACGAATCCGAATATTCGGTTTGTGGATCAAATAATACAATCGATAAATGTTCAAATTTACGATAAATCTGAATCTTCGGATTGCAAATAGAAATTGAATCTTTGAAATGAGAATTGCGAAATTGATTGATACAAATGGATAATTTTGAAAATTTCTGACACCACACTGTTTTTAATCCGATTTGTATTTCTGATAACATTCAACCAAATATACTTTGTTTTAATAAATACAATCCTAATTATTAATTATTTATTATGATTTAAGGAACTATATTACCGTATTTATCGAACTATAAACCGCGGCTTATATGAACAAAGTATGAAAATTAAAAAAAAACATTGGTTACATATAAACACGTGTGCGACTTATATAAAAATAACAGCATCAATATATAAAAACAAAACCAATAATTTTATTTTAAGATTATTCGATTTCCTCGAATCCATCAAAATCTTCATCATCTATTATTTCAAATGTTTCGAAAATGTGCAAAAAATCCGTTTGGATTTCTTGTAAATCTTTATCCTCACTTCCAGTTTGTTTGGTTCATCTCACATCGCCAGTTCTGCTTACCAAAAATGACCCACTAGGCATTTGTATTCGATGTACACCTCCAACAAAAATATTAAAGAGAGGCGCACTTCGAACCCATTTAAAGTTTGAGAATAAGTTGAGAGCATTTCGCCCTCAATACTTCAAATCATTCGCTTTACCAGGTTCAACTACGGAATCATAAACGCCAGCTATCCTGAGGGAAACTTCGGAAGGAACCAGCTACTAGATGGTTCGATTAGTCTTTCGCCCCTATACTCATGTCCGACGATCGATTTGCACGTCAGAACCGCGGCGGTCCTCCATCAGAGTTTCCTCTGATTTCAACCTGCACAAGCATAGTTCACCATCATTCGAGTCTTTACACGATCGCTCAAACTCCGCCCAGATGCGAACACCTTCACACGGGTTGATGTTGCACTCGTCCGGGAAAACCGGACAAGGTCACATCACAGCTCACCGAAATGAACCTTTACATTAATTTCGCTGTGGGGTTTCGTAAAGCCCTTTGACTCGCGATCATATAAAACTCCTTGGTCCGTGTTTCGATATTTTCATCATAAGTTTGAATCCCTGCTTTCTTAAATCCATTTTTAATACACTGGTGTAACATCTTCCCAGCTTTTAACAATCCAATCGCATATTTCTGAATATGTCGCTCTTTTGATTATCGCCGTTTTGTTGTAAATGTGACAACCATTGATAATCCAATTTTCCCAATGTATCTTTAGCTTAGATTTGAACAATTTGTGAACTGATAGATCCCCCTCTTTTTGCTTTCTTTTTTCGGCATTACGTTTAAAAGATTTTTCGATTTTCTCCAATCCCGAATGTTTTTTTCATTTATATTGAATTCTCTTTCTGCTTCTCTGTTACCTTGTTTTTCAGCATAAGCAATAATTTCCAATTTTCTTTCGACTGTAAACGATCTTCTTGTTTTCTTCATTTTTAACGTGGATTTTAAATTCAAATTATTTTAATAAAACAAAAATAATTAAAGTCAATTAAAATAATATTAATTTAAATTTAATGATTTCTTCATTTGCATAATTTAAAGTAAGTTTTTGATTTAAGTTTTCAAGTCACAAAAATATGCGACTTATACACTAGTGCGACTTATAGTCCGATAAATACGGTACTTAAGTTTCATTTTTGCTAAACCTGTGTTTTATAAAATTGTATTTAATGAACTAATTTAATTATAATTTCATTTGTCTATTATTTTCTTATTTAGTATTTTGGTAAATGATTTCTTACTATTACTTTCAAAAATTTTCCTTTGACTATTAATTCCTAACACAAACCATGTACTTATATATGATAGGGTCGCTGTTTTTAATTGATTTTCTTTAATTTAACATTCCATTAGATTTTATTTTGGAGAATTAAGTCGACACAACTAGACTTCATCTTAATTTACTTCAACTTTCGCTAGAAACCAAGCTGTTCTTCACTAATATTTTGAACGAATTATTTTATAAATTTTAATTTTGTATGACTGGTTTCCTATTGCCACAAGCGTACTCTAATACAGTTAACCATTTAAAGTTGACAAATTTGTTGGACCTTTACAAATGAAAAGAATATCCTAACGAAAAGATTGAAATAAAACTATCATGTTTTTATTACCAAACCTGAATTCAGTACTTGAATATCTTAATTGCCTTTTATTTATGTAAAACATTCTTAAAGTGGCATGTTTTAACTGTTATAAACTTTAAGAAATTATTAACGAATCATTATACTCTATCCAGTCACGGGGAAATTATGCTTGAGTAGTAGACATAAATAATAAGTTACTAAATTTCTTATCAACAGTGTAGGAAATATTAGTTTGTATAAAAAATAATTGTGGTTTTCATGCTTCACTTTTTAATTATATTTTTAAAATATTTTACAACTTCACTTATGTATAAAAATAATTTTGTTTTTTTTATTTTTAACTATAATTTATACCATTGAATCGTATCTTTATCGAATAATGCCTCCGTTTCTTTTCCTTAAACGCGGAATGTCAAAACTTTTTCCTGTATTCTTCTTCTTTTCGACCTTAGCCGTTGGACCATGGGTGCACCCAATTATGCACAAGCCTTTCCCACATCTCTCTACTTGTAGCCTCTTTCCTCGGACATTCCATGTCCAGTCGACTTCATTTTTTAAAATCGTCTGTTCATTGCATCTGGTCTTTTTATTGGTCTTTCTCCTTTCATTCTTTGCTAGTGCTTGTTTTTTATCTGATGTCCGTAGAATTTCAGCTTCCTTCTCTTGATGATCTCTTCTATTGATTGGAATCAAATTGGAATCTTTTCCCTGCATTATTCATCATTGATTATCGTCTTAAACTTCTAGAAGCATTTGATGCGTTTCAGTTGCACATTTCCAATTAAAATAGAAAAATAAAACTCTTCGCAAATGTTTTTAATTAACTCAATCCCCGGGTTGTCCAGAGATTGGATGGTTGTAGCAGAAGCGCGCAGGAATGTTGGGAGCTCGGATTATTCGGAGTGCTGGGCCCATTTTGAAATAAGTTAATTTAGGTAGACCATTGTAATCAGAATCAAAACTGTCTTTTTTAAATCGATTTATTAGATCAAAATGATGCATCAAAATAAATTGTCTTTTAAATCAGCTAAAATATCAAAAAATATTCAAATTATTTAATTATTAAAATTATCATAAATCATTTTCGTCAATAAAAATATTATTCGTTTTCAGCAAAAAAATTAAATCGCTTTTAACAAAACTAAATTTCGGTTTTCGATAAAATAAATATTTATATCGGTTTCGATTAAAACGTTGACTTAATTAAAAAAACAATTATGATACAATTTTACTTTTCAAATTAACTGTGGTTAAAACTGAAAGAGGACAAATGAAATTCCAAATGAATAAATCGATTTTTATTTAATATTTCAGGGAAATACTACTGCACTTGTATTAAAAATGTATTATTTATATTTCTAACTGTCACTTATTCCCACTTGATTTCATAATTTAAAACTTTGTTTCAAAAAATTGTAATGATTATTTTGTTTTTTGAACATATAAAATTTTTATAGATCTTAAAGATTATTTTATGGTCACCTTTATATTATATTACTTGCTAAAGGGTAGGAGATGATGGCTTAACTTAGGAAATCGTGTACAGATATATTTGATGAGGGATAATGAAGGATCTTATTCTTAATAAGGGTTTAAGCATTTGAGATTTCCAATACTCTTTTAACATCCATTTTCTTACACCTTTATTTCAATTGTTTGCTTTTATCTAAATTATCTGAATAGAAAACAGATTTTCAAAAATCGTCAATAATATAGTAAAAATAGTTATAAGGACGGTAATTGTAATAATATAAGCGATATAAAAACCTATTTTCAGTGTCCATTTATTTTTAGTTTACCCTAGGTGTATAAAGAAGTAATTTTCTACAGATATTATCAAGACAACAGATAAAAAAATGATAATTAATTAATTAAAGTCATACTGCGATTCATTCGTTGTTATTAATGAATATTTCGAATATTCAAGCTCACTTATTATTAACAATTTTATCATTATTGATATTGGTTGGCTTCAGAATATCCTCTTTCGTCGTGTTTTTGACAATAAAATAATCTTCCAGTGGAATTTTTAAATGTTCTTCATTCGTAAAGGCTTTGTCTCATAACAAAAGTATATCAAATGCAATAGGTTTTTGTTTACATATTTTTATCTAACGGAATCCATTTCTTTAAAAAGAATTTTATGTCCCCAATATTTTCTATTTGTGAGGAATATTTTGAATGTTTGATGTTTTGTGTTTGAAGGTTGTGTGTTGATTTGGAATTGTGTCTCTCCTACCCAGATGGATGATTAATATTTTAATTATTATTATCTGACAATATGAAATGTTTAAATTTGTTTCTAATTTAAAATAATTGTTAAATTTTAAATAAGTTAATTAATTTTATTTACAATTTTTAAAAAAATCAATAATTAATGTTAACCCTACAATGCGCCGTGATTCATATTTGAATCAACAATATTTTACCTCAATATCTTTTAATCACGTGATATTCTTTGAGTGTTTACATACTGTGAACCAAAAACATTGTCTATGGAATGATAACTGCCCATAAAGTCATAGATGCAATATATTTTGTCAACAAAAATGACAGTTCCATTTTCCCCATAAACATATTTTTTATGATAATTAAAAAATTGCGCATTGTAGGGTTAATTTTAATTTTTTATCTAATAAATTTTAAGTAAATATTTTAACAAATTATTTATTTCTTCATTTGTTCAGATAATAAGAGTAAAGTCATTAATTAATAGACGGATGCAATCGTACGAAAGTTTTAACAAAGATTGTCCTGAGGACAATCAAACCTGTATTGTTAATAATAGTATTAAAAGTCATATTGATGTTCTTAATACTATTTTTCACATCTTCATCATTATGTAAACAACTGATCTTTTATACAATAACAGTGTTTGCAAATCATGGTCTTTAATTCTATGTCGCTAGATCTGACTTCCGGTAAACATTCTTAAATTAGCAAAAATTATAACATTAACTTATATTGTAACTTGATAAAATTATTATTTTATTTAATGCTATTTTTGTCCATTTGAAAAATAAAATTCGTTGTTTGCTCAATTGAATCAATCCCTTCTCGTGTCAATTTAGTTTAAAATATAATCGATAGTTCTTAAAACAATCAGTGATTACTTGTTTTAAAAAGAAGATTTACTTGTTTATTGTGAAAAGGAAAGTCTCTTAATTTAGGCTCTATCGCCCATGAGGAACTATGCTTTCTTTGATAAGGGGTCTTTCAGAAGGCTGATCTCTGCCTTTGGGGAAGAGGCGTTGGTATTTGTTATTTTTTATTATTAGAAGATGAGTTAGTAATAAACAATGTCCTGTTTAATTATTTTAATATGCAGATTTTTCAGCAACTTTCTATGTTTGACAAGGTATTTGGTCAAGAAACTTTTTTTATTAATTTTATAATAAAAAATATGAATTTATTTCTTTTATAGCGTCTAAATATGATCACAGACTAAAACTAAAAAATATTAATAATGTTTCCTTTTTAACATATAATCTGCAAAATCTTTAATGTTATTACTCCATTCTATAATAATTTACAAATATATCAGTAAATTAAAATTTATTTGAACAATCTTATAGTAAAAGAAGTTATGTTTAGCTCTACTTTGTAAAATAACAGTGCAATTCCGATACGAAAATTTCAGATTCATTAAATTATTATTTCTAGCAATAAATTCTGGTTTTATTTTAATACTGATATTATTATAGCTATGTAATTTTATATATTTTCTGTTATTAATTAAAGATTAATCATTAATCCTTTTATTATTATTATTATTTTTATTATTAACCACAAAATTATAGAATATTTGTATTCAGGACCGAAAGGGTTAACTTATATAATGCACAGTGTTTGTAATTTGTGTAAAAAACATTTATTTATTTGTTTTAATTTTTTGTATATTCTGTACAAAACTTTTATGTGGTGAGTTCAAAGAAAACCATTGCTTCAAGACAGGACTGCTTTTACAATAACATCTATATCTATCAATATTTGAAATGTTTATTTTGTTGTACTATAGCAATATGAGTAGAAATATTTCAGCTAGAATTCGCATTTTACCTTAGTTATGATCCTAAAGTACGACGATCTCATTAAATTCTTATTTTTACAAAAAAATGTAAATGCAAACATTTGATCTTTTGCAGGTGGCATACTTGGACAATGCCTCAGGGTTATTAACTGAAATATTGGTTGAGAGTTTAAAACTGGATGTAGTTCTGTTTTATCGTGAAGAAAGAGTAGGCTGTCCTAGAAAAATTTTTAATGTCTTGGTTGAAAAATTTCAGAAAATAATTCATGAAAAGCTTTAAATCACGATGAGATTTCAATAAACCCGATATAACCTCTTACTCAGTACGGTCTTTAAGAAATCGAACGCGTTAAGCTTTAGAAAACTATACTCGAGATTTTTATCGTTTCTTGACTAGTGAGTTGATGCAGAAACAAATGAAAAGTTTACAAAAATACTTGGCCCTCTATGAACAACGTTGGTATACTCAACTCCTGAATTTATTTCTAGAGAATATATTCCTACTCACTTTAAACATGTCTGTAATCAAACTTGAGTTGGTTACGAGTAGAAATTGGCTAAAGAGAAACCGTCATTGAAGATGTGGACAAGTTTTTTATGATGCTCATGGACTTCACGAGTAAAGATGTAAAATAATAAGCATATTTTCCCATTCTTTGTATTAGCATACTTTCTATATATAATATAATATTTGTCTACAAAGTGTGTTTGTCGGTTACGCTTTTCAATGTGAAATTGTGGACGATCCGGAGTGAATCCATTTAAGGACTTTGTCAATCTGGATAACCCGCGTCAATACTATACTGTCGGTACAGTGCCTTCGCCGAAAGACACCCGGAATCCGATGAAATCGATCGAAAACCGTACAAGTCGTTAAATGGTTAAATAAACACTGATTTCAAATAATGACGATTTTGATGATTCATACAATACTAATAAAATACTAATTTATTTGATAAATGACTATTTTATCACTTATTTACTAATTATATCGCTAAAAATCAATTTAGATTAAATTTCCAAAATTTCGTTATCATCTGATTCACGGTTTGTCGGTCAAGCTCAAATTTTACTATGATGATTAAGGGGCAGTTCATAAAAAACGTCACGCAGGATGGGGGAGAGGGGTAGAATTTTTTGACGAAGTGTGACGTGTGGGAGAGGGGGGTTTTTGGTAAATGTGATGTCAAATCGAAACGCTGAAGTATTTAGTGAAAGAATTCTGTGATGAAATTTAACGAGGGAAAGAAGTGGTTGGAAATCTGCTAAAATTGCGTGACATTATTTGGTTGAAATAATTTACATGTTGATCGAACTTAAGCAGAATTAATTAAAGAAACATGTTTTTTAAAAATAAAGTAATTAATTAGAAATTTTAATTAAGTTAAAAATTTAAGTGAAATCAAAATTTAAATTTCTAGTGTAAATACTTCCAAGAAAACATAATTTTTTAGTATGAAGAAAAAGAATGTAAATATATATATATATATATATATATATATATATATATGTGTGTGTGTGTGTGTACGTATATAT
>MQRK01202413.1:6262-17115 GCA_001938485.1 Girardia tigrina
ATCTCTGTCAAGATTGGATCAATACCGATGTTGAAGAGTAACATTGATAGTGGACATCCCTGTTGAACCCCTCTGTTAATTGGTATTGCTTGAATTGAGCGGCCATTACAGGAGTATTCAAATGTGTTATCTGTGTAGATCTGACGTATTAGGTCACAGGATTTGGAGTTCATTCCTTTTCTACGCAGTATCTCACTCACATGAGTAATTGGCATTCTGCTAAATGCATCTGTGAGATCAAGGAATGCTACATGTACTTCTTCCATTTCTTCCAAAATGATCCTGAGCACATTGTTATGTTCCGCACACCCATCTGAATTTCCAGTTCCTTTTTGGAGTGGAAAAATTAGGTCATTGTCTAATAACCATTTTTCAAGCCTTGATGTCAAGCATGACGCAAAAACTTTGTAAATGCACTCTAGTAGAGCTATGGGCCTCCAGGAGAACACTTCATCATATTTGCCTTCTTTTCCTGGTTTGGGAATCAGTATGGTGATAAATTCGCCCAAGTTTTTTGGAGTTTCGTTTTTATCCATGATTTTTTCAAACAGTCTGGTTAGGATTTTGCCACTGGGATCACAATATTCAATGTCCTTGTATGTGATGTTTGATTTTCCAGGGCTAGATTTTTTCATTTTTGATAACACGGATAGAACTACTGTTTCTGTTATCTTCTTGAATTGAAATTCCGGTCCTTGATCGATAAGAGGACAATTGGTCCAATCAGTCGCAGGGGGGTCCGGTGTTTTTGTTTGACCATATTCTGTGATCTTTTCAATTGATGGACTTGTATTTACCTTTGTATTCGATAGGATCATTTCTATCACCTTTTTGGGCTCGGTTCTGTATTTGATGTGGAGGTGTGGATCGTTCTTACATCTGCCTTTACCAATTTTGCCCATGTATGGTTTTTTACAGCTTTTTTCTGTTTTTGTAGAATGAATAACTGGAGCCTTTCAGAATATTCTTCTATGGAGTTATTTGAAGCTGATTTGAGGAATTCTTCAGCATCTGTCAATCTGTCTTGGTACGTTTGGTTCTGTTCATTTTGTTTTCCTTTTTCTGTAGGAGGAGCAGAGATTTTGTTGAATTTTTTCTTTTTTGATAGTTCCCAGATAGTTTGCCGATTGTCTTGATTAACGTCGTCATTGTTTATTATTTGGTAGATGTAATTGACAATCCAATAACCATTGCCAGCAAATTTTTCTGATTTTGTTGTATCAATTTCGGCAGGATCCCAAAGGTTGTCGTTCCTGTAGAATGAGTGGATATTCTTATTCAGGGTTTTAATGGCTATCCATTGTTCATCAGATATCCTTGGTAATCTGTTTAAGACGGTTGTTCTTTGATTCTCCTGATCAAAGGATATTAAGATCCATTACATATCTGATATGCAGAGGGGACAAAGGACAAGTCTTTTCCCGACAAACGATGAGTAGGAGATGTGGTTTTTGATGAATTCTTCATTCCCCTTGCTTATTTTGTGGGTGACTCTGTGGTCCAAGATCATGATGTCATCTGGTATTAGAAGATTTTGAATTATCTTGGACATTTGTTCACCTCGGAAATTGTACATATCGGCTTTGACTTGTCTTTTCTCATTATGTTCTTTTTCAGTGTTTTTGCTTTCTTTTTTGGTGTACTTTTTTGTTCGTGGTTTGCGTTGCTGCCTTTTTTTGGTGGTAGGTTCTCTTCCCCCCCTCTGGATTTTGGTTTAATTTGGCTGTTGACATGTGGTTGCAACGCGTGAGCTTTTAACCTGATTTCCCAGATGGGTATATCAAACAGGGGGTTCTCCTTTCTATTGATGAAGTTCTCAATAAACCCACAGGTGAATGGTCCGCAATCATAGTTATTTTTCTGTTGTTGACTTGTGCTATATCTGATTGGCAGTTTTATGTTGAAAAGGTTGTTGTTTTTATTTGTTGCTATTTTGTTCAAAGCGTTGATAAAGGGTGCAATCTTTGCTGTTAATTGTTTTTCATGTGGGCAGTTGATTATGGAGTTGAATATGTATACGTGGTTCTTCGTGCAACACATGGTAAACCAATGCGTGTTGCCATGGTTGACGGCTGCGATACAGAACTGTAATTTATCGAAATTGAATCCACGAATTACGTAAGATAGGTCTTCTTCTCCTTCGTATACTCTGGTAATTGCCCAGCTTGGTACAAGCAGAATATTATCTGGTTTTTCAACAGTTTCTAGGTGCATATGGATGTTCATATCGTCGAACCAGTATTTACGATCGGGTTCTGGAGGCTTTTCCATAATCTCCTCAGAGTTCGGGATTATGGAGCCATCCCGTCATTGAGCACATTTCGGACCTCGTAATCTCTTGCCTTTGGGAGTTTTGAGGCTGGAGATGACAGAGCTATCTGAGCATATAGAGCTGTTGTCGTCAATTTGTGAGGTATCATCGTCACTGGGTGTTTCTGTCTGGCTTTGTTCAGTTCCAGCATCTAGGTCCGTTATATGAGCCTGTTTTTTGGCTATCTTTGCTAGAAGATTTGTCTCATTGTCAGAAATCGTGATCGGCTTTATGAAAACAGTGTCATCTAATTTCTCTATCTCTTTGGTGATTTGTTGTTTTTTCGGGGAAGGTTTATCAGCCATATATAGATTTTTGACAATGTTATAGTTGTTGATCTCTATTTTGTGTCTGTCTATTATGTCTCTAAGTTTTCTTCTGAGATCATTGTCAGCATTCAGTAATTTTTCCGGGGTTTCAAGCTGGTTCAGTTTTCTTAGAGTCTCGATGATCAGAGATTTGGCATTTTGCGGTTCTTCTTTGGCGATTATTTCTCTCAGTTGTTTCTCTGTCTCTTGTAGTAGCATTCTTACTGCAATTGCCAATCCAGGACTCTGTCTGTGGCACCGGTCGCAGATGCTTGTCAAGATTTCACTAATCTTTTCATTTGTAAAGTGATTAGGATTTGTTTTGTTTGTTGATAGCCATTCCTTTGGGTATGGAATAGACAGCTCGTAGGCGGTTCTGATTAACCTGTTTAACCAGCTGAGATCAACATCTTTGATGTTGTTGATGTTTTCCGCAAAAAAGTGGAGGTTGTTGATATAGTTTTTGATTAATCTGAATCGTCGTTGAGTTTGATTGCTTTCCGGACTACTGAGAAATTGTACCAGGTTCATCTTATCAACTTGGATGATTGAGGCTATTCTGGGACATTGTTTCTTTACTGCTTCGTGGAGGATTTTGAATACAGTTTCAAAGTTTTCTTTGCTTAAGTTTTCTTTTTCAAGAAGCTTTGGTGGGACCAGGAATAGTCCCAAGAATTATACAACGAATCCATTATAGAAATGCGATTAATAATGTTGATCTTAATGAATCTGTATAATATTTAAACATTGTTACTGTTCTAGATTGAGTTTTCTAACCCTTTTTAGACTGTACTTTCATTGCATCATTGGAGGTTGTAATAAAGCTTTCAAAATTACCAATGTTAAGTAACATATATTCGGCATTTTCCACTGATTGGACATAGCAACGCAAAGTATGAACAACATTTTTAACCGTCAAATATGTTGGAACTGACGCATTATCAGCGTCAATATCATCATCGTATTACGACTATCATTCAAATCATCATGTCTGTGAGGAATATTTTTAATTGTGTGTTGATATTGTGCATGTTGTATGTTTTATTCGGATTGTGCCTCTCCTACACAGATGGATGATTGATAATTTCTTTGATTCCTTCTAATTAAAAATAATTTAATTTAATTTTAAAGTAAAAAGATTTTAAATAATTATTGAATGTATTATTTATTTTTTAAATGTAATTTAAAATTTTAATATATTAATTTAATATGTTCTTTTTTTAAAAAATGTTTAGATTTAATTTCAACCAATTAGATTCTTTATCATTAATAATTTTTATTAACAGATTTTCATTTATTGAAAATAATTAGTTTGAACTCAGAAATATATTCATCAAGAGAGATGTAATCAAGAGAGAGAAATAATGAGTGCGCTTGTGGTATTAATAAATGTTGTAAACCTCATATTGATTTTGTTAATAATGTCCAAATTTAGCACTTTTGACTGGGAGAATTATATCATCATCCATTTCCAAAGTGCAGATAGCAAGGTTAGAATCCAGTGATACATAATCCGTTAAATTGGTGATGTTACAAACAAAACCTGAAGCACTGAATCTTTCAAAAATGTTCCCAAAATCAATTGTAGTACCCTGAATGTTAACATCAACATTATCAGATGTTGCCTGTTCGGGTAAATTGAGTTTAAATCCAGCATTCGCAAAACAGTTAACAATCGTCGTTGATAAAATCTGTAACCAGGATGCATGTAAGAGATGCATATCATCTAAAATGCTTGTGCGAAATTCAGTTTTACTGTCAAATGAGGAAATTAATTTCAAAAGTAATTTCTTGCGATACAGAGATTTTAGGCATTTAATAATTCCCAAGTACAATGATTGAGTGGATGATGTCGTTCTAAGAGGTAGTAATACAACCTCTATGCATTCAAGGCCTTGTATACGTAGATGAGCTGCACAGTTGTCCACCATCATTGCAAACTTGCGTTTTGCACTCTTCAGTTGTTTATCAAATTGTCTCAACCATTCAGTAAATAGATCTCCATAACTTTTTGTTATACCGATACTCGACTGGACAAGATTTAACTTTTTTAAAGCATCGAGACTTAGTCGCTTTTCCAATAACTAGTAGCTTTCGCCTCTCCGACCCATCCATATTTCAACAAACTAAGACTGTGAGCCGCTCCTTGGATTTCTCCCCGCCATAACTAGTTGTACATTTTATTACTAAAGTGGTATCGGAAAGCATCTTAAAGAACAGCCCCGTGTCATCTGCATTGAATATGTCTTGAGGCTTGTGCTTTAAAAAAATATTTTTCAGTCCTGTATTCACCCAGGAATTGATCATTTCAGGTGTAACTGATGCACCAACGCCATTCATTTTATAAGAACAAATATCAAATCTTGCTTTAAATCTCTATAACTAACCATTACTGCAGTGAAAATTTGGAATTCCTAATTGTTCAGTGAAATAGTTGGCTTTTGTCAATATAATGGCATCTCATATAGGTACATGACTTTCGCGAACTTGGAGAAACATTTAAACTAAGCAGATTCTAATTCCGGATGATCACTAATGCGCATTAGCTTTCTGGAAGTGGCAAATTTGCATTGTTGAACTGAAAAGAGGAAACTTTGTTTTGCTCGTAACGAAGTGGATACTGTGCTTTGAGGAAGGCTATGTTTCGAAACATAATAAACCCTGATTTAAATAAAGATGTCCGACTTCAACAACATCAACTGTGTTTAATAGGTCTTATTTTCAACTTACCTATAAGTTTTACTTTATCATAGTTTACCTGAATGTTTCGTACATATTTGCAACGTATATCTAAGTTTAAAAATGTATATTTCATCTGCTAAATTGGTTTTATTACGTTTTCCTTGGTAACCAAAGTATCACGCAACTAGATTCATAATTTTTTACAATTTAGCATATTTCTCGTATTATGCAGTTTTTCGAACGTTTTTTTATATTTTTTGAATATATGGTTGATAAATATTATTAAGCATTATAATTCAACTAGATATGGGTAATAACGGGTGACAAGGAAGAGACTGCAGTTAATATCAGTTTATCTGCGGGTCATATAGATCAGGAAATGTTTATCCACAGAATCACAAACATCACATCTCAAGAGCAGTGTATTAATAAATTGAGTTTACTATCAGAAGAACTATCAACATCTCGCCATCCTTCCCATGCACTCGTGATCGACGGAAGAAGCTTCAATTTCCTTGTAGATGTAAAACTATTTTGTATATTTGATTTCATGAATATTGTCTATTACAATATCAAAAATGGTAAACAAATAAAACAAAACAAACAAAAAATATGATAATATTGCTATAGAGAGGAATGTAATAGTGATAGATTTATTAGTAGATGTTGTAAAATAAAAAAAATATTTCTAAAATAATAATTGTAAATTTTGTAATAGATTAAATAATTCTTTTTAATTTGTTATAAATTTTCAAGAACGGTTTTATATTTTTTATATCATTTATATGATAAGCGGATCGCCGTTTATTATTTAAAGTAAAAGCCAAATAAAAGTTTTTAAATTTCTTTATCCTTCATAAAATGCAAAAAAACTGTATATATAATTTCAAATAAGGGGGGTTAATCTATCGATATAAATTGGAAATTGTGTGATTTTTCAAAGAATCAATTGTTGATTCCTTTTAAATTTACAATTATAGAAAGTAGAAAAGAGAATTTCAAATAAAATGACGATTTTTTTTTGAAATTTCGGATATGTATTGTAGTACAACATCCTGTACTGCTTGACCGAACTAGGTAAAAATCTCCTATCCTTTGTGATAATTTTACCAAGAATAGTGAAGGATCTTTCAACTGCTTATGTTGTTGAGGGGCCTGACAGAAGTTCTGATGCCATTCTGATGTTTAAATCTTTGTCTTCATTGATGAAATTATAATCAAAACGATTCATTTTAGTCATGATATATTGTTTCAAATTCAAATGATCTTCATTGATTTTAATATCTGATGCAATTCTTTTGGCATGCCAGAACGAACAGTTGACTCACACGGTATCGAAATATTGAGTTTCTGGAACATTTTAATAATACTAAAATTATTCAAACTTATAAAGTGGGATATTAGCACCTGTGAATCCTTCTGAAATAACTTCCTTTTTGACAAACTTGAGAGAAGACTGAGATAAGTGGGCAGAATCTTTTCTTTTGATGTGGCCAGAATTTCTTAAATGCTGTTCCACCAAAACTTTTCTTGTGACATTAATAACGGAACCCCATGGTATACAGACCAACTCACTTCCATCGTTGATCATTAAGCTGTTGGGTTCCAAGTTCATATATTCTGTAAGCTTCTTACTTGACTTTTTATTCTGTTTTATAGCTTTCATGGAGTTAAGAAATTTTAGAAATTATCTAATAAATCATAAAAATTAATGAAACGAATGAACCTTTATAAACATTGCCCTTTTATTACTAACAAGATATTTATTTAAACAAAAATATGAAAAATAAGCATTTTTTGACCGTAAAACAGAAAATATGCAAAAAAATGCAAAATATTCATTTTGGTTGCCCTAAATATTAGATATAACTCAATGATGTAAAATTGGCACTGTCCTGCCCATTTAACAGGGCATGTAACTTTCAAACCTAAATGAACGTTATTAAGAGATAAAAACGCCGTTTGGAAAATTTTGAATTAGAAATATAGGTCATTAGAAATTAAGGAGATTATTTATCAAGATGAATAGAATTAAAGTAAATAAATTTTTGATTCCAGTTTGATATCAATAGAACTAAATAAATAAGTTTACCAACGTAAAATATTAAAATGTTAAAAAAACATGCGAAGTTGTTTTATTAATCCGCGAAACGGACAGATTTTTAAATTAAATCAAATATATTGTTAAGGTTTCAATTGGGTTATTCTCACAAGTGGATAGTGTGCTCACAGAAACTAATAAACGTTTTGATTAAATGTTACGATATATACAATGTCCATAAACAAATTTATAAATACGAAAATAGATACAACTTTATGAAAGTGTTTTGTGTTTTCTGTAATATTTTAATTAATCTTAACAGAAATATACTAATATTCACACTGAACAGATATGTTTTAATAAATGCACACTGAAATAAGGTACGGTTAGCAAGATTACAAAATATAGTGAGTGCAGAAAATTTCATTTTTATCAATTTTATTGACAAAAGTTTTAATAACTGATTAAGCTTAAACTATTGATCTTCCTCTCTATTTGTTTACCAATTGTAATGGCAATAGATTAAATAACATGAAAAATGTAATTTTTCTAAAAATTTTTTCTTCAAAACATGTTTCGCCAGTTTTGGTATCGTCAGTTGACAAATTAAAAATTTCAAATTCGAGTCATTTATATAGAGGCAGACTCAGTGGCGTAGCAACTGTTATAGGCGCCTGGGGCGGTCCTAAGATTTGCCGCCCCATAACCCTAACCCATTATTAATTGTGGCATCGTTTTTCGATAAATTTGGCCAATGTTGCAGGGAGAGTTGAAAATTTCTCGGGTAAACTAAATCCAGTGGAATTTAAAGAATTAATTTCTGTTTTAAAACTGTGATTAACATTTTTTTTCGGAATTTTGTCCGTATTGTTAGGAATATCTGATAAAAATGGGTGAAAATTGTGTTTTTAATGTTTGATTTTAATTGACAGTTGCTAATGTTATTATCGGGGTGACACAACAATTTTTTATTGTGACAATCAACTAAAAGTTTATGATGTCCTAAAAAATCGGCACCTAAAATCGGTTGACATACATCTGCGATAAAAAATTTCCAGGTATAAGAAGACTGATTGTTGGGTAACGAAAAATTAATATATTTGTATCCAGTGGATTTGATCGAGGTACCGTTAGCGGCCTGAAAGTCTCGAATGTCAAATAATTCAATATTTGGAAAAAACGAAAGTGGGAAAACTGATACAGCAGATCCTGTGTCAACTAAAAGATTAACTGGTTCATCTGGTTGACTGGAAAAAATTGCAGGAGCGGTAAAAGTTGCTGAAGAGACTTGTTGTGATAAAGCTGGAAGGAAAATTGACTCAGCGGCAAAAGTTACGCCCTTCCCAGTTGTTGCTGATTCCACTGGTTGACTGTTTAATTTAAATGTTTATCTGATGGTTTATTTTCGTTCTAAGTGCAGCCCTGAACACATCTTTTGGCGTCGCCCTTACATGTTGCATTGTAAACGCAAATAGTGGGTTTATATTCTGGGTTAAAAAATTTACAACCAAAATTGTAATAACGCCATTAAAATTAAATTTTATTGTCGCAATATATTTCGGTGGATTTTCCACCATCTTCAGGCTGAATTAGCAACAATTTCGCTGTCTTATATATAGGAAACCGATGATTATGTAAACATCTTGTGTAATAACTAATAAAATATTTTCAACAAATTGGAAGAGAGACTTTTTTGGACATTAATGGACGGATTAAGTGATTTAATCAATAATGCTTCACAAATAACTCTTTCCTAATAATTTTTAAAATTACTGCACAATATTTTAAAATTAGTTGTTTTCACCTCTGATTTACAACCCTTCATAGGTCCAGCAATATTATTCCCATTACCCAATCGTCCATGCTCCTGAATCCGTTTACAAAGATGTAGAGACGTCTCTCCAAGGTATGTAGCGTTGCACCCATTACACGAAAATCGATAAACCAGATTGGAACATAAACTCAAAGAAATACGAGATTTATTACGAGATGTCTTCCCGGTGCCCCCTTAATGCCAGGTTTTGCGAGGAGAGTAATCTTATTATGTCCGGTAATCTAGCCATAATTTCTCGCCATTTCTTAGTCTTTTTCTCAATTAATTCTTCCTCTACTTTGTTTATTGCCTTTCTTTTCGCGAGTCGGATCTCTAGCTCCTTCCACTTGAGGAATAACTGTGCTAAGTTCGTGTTCATGTACTTTGGAATTTAATTTCCACCAGCTCTTAAAACCTTCTTCAGCAAAAAAAACCAGACAGCCCAACTGAGAACAGTCTGCAGCAAAAGCAGAACAGGGCCTCCTTTGATGGAGAATACACCATCCATGTTCTCATACTTTTCTCTCCGTTCGGCAGATCACATAAAAAACTTTTTTGGTTAGCTTCCTAGTGTCACCTTTTGTTTTCGTTCCTGGTCGTGGTACTTCTTTAAATTCACAATGAAGGTGTTGCACAGAAGTATATTCTTACCGAACAAGCATAGCGTGAATTAAATGGTTAATCTTAAAAGGCCAAAGATCAATGTCACTAAAATCAGTTACAAAGTCTGTTTTCAGAAGGATAAGTCGTTGCGCTTCAATTTGACGCTCACAAACTTCTGCATTAATGATACTTTCCGTTGCCTCTTTTCTTTCAATACCATCTTTGCCTTCTGTAATAGCAGTATCGACTTCAAATGTAGCATTAGTAATATCAACTTCATTTTATATGAAATAATTTTTCCATTCACAAATGCCGCCCCCAACAGTCGTGCCGCCTGAGGCGGACCGCCCACCCCCCCGCGCCCCCCTTATGCTACGCCACTGGGTAGACTATTATGTAACATCACATAATTTTCAGGATTTTTATAATTTCAAATTAATAAAATTACTGAAAAATTTAAATTTTTTAATATGATTAGATGAATCACTTTGAACATTTATGCATGGTTTAAAATGCTTAATTAAAGTTATGATTATCATCTTATTATAATTATCAAAATTTTAAAATCTCTGTTATAGTCGATTTTTTTTCGGTCTTTGCTGTGCAAAATATAATTAATACTTTTATCCTTCTTAAATTATCCTTATTAAATTCACGCTATGCTTGTTTGGTAAGAATATACTTCTTTAAGTATATACTTTTTTTATCCTTCGATGTCGGCTTTTCTTATCATTGTGAAGCAGAATTCACAAAGCGTTGGATTGTTCACCCACTAACAAGGAACTTGAGCTGGGTTAGAACCGTCATGAGACAGGTTAGTTTTACCATACTATATAAATCGTCATTACAATAGTAATTCTGTTCAGTACGAGAGGAAGCACAGATTCGGATCACTGGTATATGTGCTTGATCGAAAGGTCGTGGCACGAAGCTACCATCCGAGAGATTAAGAATTTAAATTTAAATTTATTGTGAATTTAAAGAAGTACCGCGACCAGGAACGAAAACAAAAGTTGACACTAGGAAGCTAACCAAAAATGTTTTTTTGTGATCTAGTTGATTGAGTGTATTTAGCAATTCTAGTTCGAAGGTGAA